>BGPR01017603.1:0-32249 GCA_013235015.1 Araneus ventricosus | reverse complement strand
TCACAATTAAATGGCTGCTTTTATCAGTATTCCTAAAATAACAAATAAATATCTGCTTTTATCAGTATTAACAAAATTACAATTAAATATCTGACCATTACCAAAATGATTTAATGGTACCATTGACTCACCAAGCATTGAAACCATTAAAACGTCCACTATCTTAAAACAGAATCAAAAAATAAAAATCCCTGCACATACACCTTTTTTTAATGACTTCAAGGAAAAATTTGAAGAAAATCGAACAACACGTTTGGTTGTGACTGTGTAACAAGCAGATTTACAGACAGACGAAATGCTGAACATGTTGAGTTAAAACAGGATCTCGGTTAATTAAAAGCTAATTTAATATATATTGGACTAACTCTATTAATGCCATTGAATGATTCTTGTGTAAAGAGGAAACAATTTTTTAAAAATTAAAGTTTGAGAACTAATAAAACACCAAAAACTTTATTTAATTTCTAATGTATAATGAACTAAATTTATATTATCAAAAAATATGAAGCAAAACATTAATAGTTATTTCAAACAGCAAAAGAATGGTTCTTACTTTTATTATATTTATTTTACCTTTAAATGAAATGCCTTCTTATTGCTAAGAGCAGCAGTTGCACCATGAAGTAATAATTTCAAATTTGAATTCGCATAAGTCAGGCATTTTAAAATATTTTTGAAAAGGTGAAATAAATAATATTTAAACAGCATCTCATTGCATTAAAAATAGTTAAATCTAATGTATTAGAGAATTTATTTTATTCTGAAATTAAATCTATTTTCCAATAGATGCATTTAATAATTCAGTATTGCTCTCTCTTTTAAATTTTGATTTACACAATCCATTTGTTACGAATCTGTAAAATCGTTTTCCTTGCTATGTTAGTCTTGTGGTTGGAAAGGAAGTTTTACGGATATTCTTATTGGATGCCAACCGATGACCTCCTTGTCGGCGACAAAATGCAGGTTCTAGAAAATGCAGGAATTATAGTCCTATCTCAATTAGAACAGAGATATGGAGATATTTCTAAAAAAATCCGGGTGACGTCATGCCCGGTCATAAAGCTATAAATACCCGGAAGTGCTGAAACGAGGTGCGAATTGGTCAGTTGTTAGACGCTGAGCGATATTGTTAGCGCTGTTTCTGTTGTTATTAGTGATTTGCTGTCAGTTTGTGTTGCTAATTTGTACAAGAGCTGTTTTTCTTGTTAGCTGTACTTCGTGTTTTCTGGAATATTCGTAGAATAAGGCGTCATTCTCCATTATCCTGCTTGTTGGACTGCTTTCACCGTGTACCCACTGGACGATTTTCGTGACACATTTTTCCACAATGGATTGTGCAACTCAAAATTTTTGTATGAAAAACCATTAGAGTTATTTATCATTTTTATTTTACCTTTAAATGAGATGGGCCTTTTTATTTTGATTCCTTTTGTTTTGTCATCAAAATGACACTTCTAAATTAGAAGTTCTAATGAATCAAAAATCAACTTCATAAATGCATACCAAATTCCGAGCATTTTATTCTCGAGTCAAGTTAGAGAAAAATTATTTTGTGTGATGTTGAATTCTTTTTGAAATGAAAATTGAAAGCTAGTGAATAATTCACTATGGAAATATCTCAAAATTCACTGTAAAATTGAGATTACTAATTTGACTAGAACTCTACTTTTGATTCTAGTATAAAAACACAGCTAGAAGTTTCATCTGTCTTGACTAAATAAACATTAGTACTCGGAAACTTCGCGATCTCCCAGGGAGGGAGAATTATTGATAATAATACGCTACATTTTCAAATCTCAGTTGTAAACCTCCACTCTGAATGACGGAAGCAGGACAACTACTTAGTCTGCGCATGCGCGCGCCGGTACGCAGACGTCCACAATAAGCTGCCGTGCGGTGGTTGTCGGACCGTTTTGTCAAAATGCGATCTATGCTGTCTTTTTTTGTTATTGTCTGTTTTCTCTTCTTTTCTTTTAATACTTATAATAAAACAGTAAAATTTGGGATTCTGCTTATAGATACCTAAAAGTACCCTGTAGTATAGGGGGTAGACAACAAAATTTAGTTGCAAAAGTAGTATAGGGGGTAGACAACAAAATTTGGTTACAAAAGTAGTATGGGGATAGACAACAAAATTTAGTTACAAAATCAGCCAGCTTTCCCGGACATTATTGTTTTTTTATAATTCATAGTTTTAGGCAGCTAAAATAAAAATTTAATTTTTTCCACAAAAAGTGGGGGGGGGGGCGACTGTCCCTCCTCACACCCAGTGGCGTATCTACAACTTTTATCGCCCGGGCGAACTTGCAGCATGCCGCCCTTTCTTTATAAGTTACATAAGGCACATAAATCTCAAATGAAAAAATGAATTCCGGGAAGAAAAACATTTTATTATTAACTTAATTCGTAGTTTAAAGTCTTCAGTCTCTGCAGATTGGGATGAAATCGCGTGTCCACCGCCACTCTTTTTTCTACATATCGCAGGGGTGATTGTGTTCCTGTATTATACCGGAAATCCGGTATTTTCTTCATCCTTAATACCGGAATTCCGGTATTTTCTTCATCCTTAATACCGGAATTCCGGTATTTTCTGATAAATCTATTTTTTTTTTAAACTTAAGAGTGCCAAAGACTCAAACTACTACGGATTCTCCGTAGTTTCTACGCAATTTCGGCTTCTACTACAGACTACACAAATTATAATCCATACTACGGAAAATTGACTTTGGATTATGCTGAGTCAACCCAAATGAATTTTTTTAGAAAATGCCATACCATAACTAAAAATAACCACCTCCCTTCAGAATGGTCCCATAAGAATTTATATAAATAATCATTAATGTTATTCATATAAAATGTTATTATATTTTTAATATTGTTTTGTTATCAATTTCGATGGTTTCTTTTCATGTGTGTTATAGAATGTTATTGAAAACTCATGAACTAAGACAAAATAAATTAAATCAATTTCTTATGTGAAAAAAGCATATTAAAAATTGCATGCAAAAGTTGAATCTGCGCCGTAATGAATGAATACATATCCATTCCCTACCCATAATTTTCCTGCTAAAATTTCAGGTATTTTTTCATGAAGCCGCAATCACTCCTGATATCGACAATTTACCTACAAAAGGCGAAAAATACAAATCAGTTATATAAATTATTTTGCGTTTTGTGTGTACACAAACGATTGAGCTAATGCCACTGCTCATCTTAGTTACAGAATTCTTTCAATGCATGTCTAATTTTGCCGCCCTTTTCGAAGTGCCACTGAACAATAGCCATGTCTGGAGATTAAGAACCCTGAGTTCAAGCACTCCGAAAATATTAAGATGCATAATTGTGAGTGTAATTTTAACTAACAGTGCAAGGATTGATTTAGCGCTTTAGGAAGCTGAAAAATATTGTTATTAATTTGTTTCAATTCCCAAAAATTATACAGTATGTTTTTGCTATTATATGGTTTTTATAATAAGCGCTATCCGACAAGAATGTGAAAAAGATGCATCATTCGGCGGAATCTATTCTGGTACCCCCGGTTGGGTTGAGAGACGTCACTTTTCCCTTTGTTAACGTGCGGGAAAAATGACGTCTCCCAACCCAATCGGGGGTACCAGAATAGACCCCAGAATGAAGAGTCACACTCCACATAGGAGGGTTAACATACAAACACCATCGTCACTTTTTACTTTCTCGTATACGAAGTATACAAAGAGAAAGTATTGTAATCGTCAAAAAATTTGAACTCGAGATTTTGACGAATCTCCACGTTTTAGACCTCCCTGACTTCGAGAAACACAATTTTGGAATTATATCTGTCTATCTGTGAACACGATAACTCGAAAACTATTAGAAATACAGATATGAAATTTGGTATGTGATCTTTACACATGATTTGTAGGTTTTCTATCAAATTTTGGACAAAATCCGTCTACGGGAAGTCTGTCTGTTCGCGTTCATGTGAACACTATAACTCAAAAACTGTTATAGCTAGATGGATAAAATTTGGTACACAGTTTTATCATCATGAATGTAGGTCCGTATCAAATTTTGGACCAAATCCGTCAAAGAGTTGATTGTCTGTCGGTCTGTATAATCGCAATAACTTCATAACAAAATTACTTATGTGGTATTAGTATTTTTAGAAATTTAGTATGTGGCCTTCTTAACTTGATTGTAGATTTGTGCCCAATCGGTTAAAAAAAGGCGTTCAAATTGCATAATTAATTTTTCTAATCCGATTCTCCATGCGCATGAGTACTGGTAGCAATATCTGTGTATGACGTATGTACGACATTCTAATGTAAATAAACAATACAGAAAACTTGTCCATAACCGCGTACTCGATCGATTCCTTTTATTCAAAGCAACCGAATCCTTAGCGTAGCGCCTCCTCCCAAAGAAACTTATCTGCAGTATGGGATGGCATGCACCTGGTGGCATCTCCTATCAACACAAAAGATCCGGATTCTTTCGTTCACTTTGTTCCGTTCAGAAGTGAGTGAAAACCAAAGGAGCTGTGCGCCGACTAATGGTGGGTAAGGGTAAACAAGTTGGCGGCTTAGATATCCAGCTCAGTGTCCGAAATAGTTCAATTTGGCATTGATTCGAGAGCAATGTTTTGAGGCGAAGCGCTTGCTTGGATAGACACGCTGGAGGTAATGCTAGACAATCTTACTGTAGTTTTTCATTAATTTGTATCTCATTTTGAAGGTTTACTTCTTCGCTCCATAAAATGGTATGAGTTTGATATTGTAGAATTATTACAGTAATTTGCCAAATATTTTCTTAATAAAGAAATTGATGTCTGCAAATTTGGTTATACATTTCTTTTCAGACTTCTTAAAATGCTGTTTAGTTTTTGCTTCACGAAACAAATTCTATCCTTTTTATGCATAATTCTCTATTTCAGAAGCAGCATACTTTTGCAAAATCTTCATGAAATAGAAATTTTTATCCCTTTAAATTAAATCATACATAAATATTTTACTTTAATAATTGAACATTTTTCTGCTAAACTATCTGATTATCTGTTATGACCAAGATATAAGAAGTAATGCAGAGTTTGTCCTGAAATGTCTTGTGTACCCGAATTCATTTGCATGCTTTTTGCATTCTTTTTTAAAGTAGAGCAATTGGTATTCATGCTTATTACTGTCCTGTTTCATTTATTTTTTTTATAATTATGTCTTTATACACCAGAAATGAGCATGGTCAAATGCCTGTTTCTTGGACAATTAGTAAAAATTTTACTCTTAATTTTTATTTACATATTGGTCATATCAATTTAGAGTATATATATATGTTATAGCAATGTAGATAATCAGTTATTATGCATAATAACTGATTATTCACATTCATCATAACATATATATTGTAAACAAATTCTAACCTGTTAAGATTTAAAAGTTTATGTACAGTTATGAAGAAATATCATTAATTTATTATTTTAAGTGTGCCCATCGTAAATTGATTGAACATACATAGTTGTGATTTGCATGTCTAACACGACTTTTTCTTCTTCTCTTGCCCCCCCCCCCCTCCCCTTTTTCATGTGCATTTTTGTCAGAAAATATGAATAGATAGTTTTGTGGGAGTAAAAAGAAATGATATTTTACCATAGATAAAAAACTAAGTAAATTATATAGTATTATTTTTGGGTCAGTTTTCAAAAAGTGTAATGTTCTTATTCATTCCTAGTGGTAAAATGGTTTTGATTTTCAGATTCAATTTCATACAGAGTTAAATCTGTTGTGAGCATTTCACTTAAGATACTTTGAAAAGAGTTCCACATTGCTGTAACTTAATAGCAGTGGCATAACTACAGAACGACAGGACTGGCTAGGCCAATGATCTTCAGGGCCCTGATCCTAAGTGTTGCAGTTACATTAACACATGGACACTGCTACTATTCTTTATTTTTTATCAACTTTTAGACCTGAAATTAAAAAAAAAAAAAAAAACTGCCCACTTTCCTGGCAACCTTTAAAACACTTTGGGTGAGCGGGCTGATATGGGTTTTTAAAAAAAATCTATGCTCATTAGTGAATCCAGAAGGGCTATGGGGCTGCAGCCCCTCCTTCCAGAACTAAATCAAAATTATTGATTTTTTTTAAAAATGACTGCACCTATTTATTCTTAACCTCTTTTTTTTAAAAAATAAAACATGTTGACGTTGATTTCTGACTTCGCAGGATCAAAAATTTTCCCACTTTTGTAGTCATTCCACTCTTGTAGCATTAACACAGTCCAAAACATTTTTGGCTAGTTATTTCAATGTATTTTTTTTTATTAAATTATCGAAAGTATTGTAGTGTCCTCTGTTATTCTTATTGTCAGGTGAGTAAAGTTAAAGTGTTTTGACTTGCATAAGCCATAAGGTCACTACGATATAAAATTTTCATGACCTCAGTCCCTCCCCCCCCAGACCAAAATCCTGGATTTGCCAAGGCTCATTAGCAAACTTGCAGATAAACTAGTTACAAAAAAATCATTATATGTCATCAAACATTCCTGAAATATGTACTACTTTTGTGTCATTTCAATTTTATCAAAATGTAAATAAGCATATTCTAATGATTTCATTTGTGCATCATGAAGAAGAAAAATTCTAGGAATACATTTCTTATCTGTTAAGGCATCAGCACTGATTATAGAATTGTTAAAAGATTCGTTCACATAATGATTAATTATGTTAAAAGGAAATAATTGTATGGCAACAGCTCTACTACTGCTAAAGTATTTTTTTTTAATTCATTAACTTTGGCAGCTGTAAGAAATATGTTAATCATTAAAGTAATCTATTTAAGTGTAAACTAATCTTGTGATTTTCTGTTCAAATGTAGGTAATAAGTGTCTTTACTAATACCATAAATTTTTCAACTCCAGTAATTACTGAATGCTCTGAAATTTCTTTAGAATAAATAAATTTTTAAAAAAATTAGAAAAAAAAAATGTTTGGGGCAGTATAATTTCTGTATAATATGTCTACTTGGAAATTATTTGAACCATATTTATTAATCAAATTTCCTATTCTTTTAAAAAAATATTTAATGAAGATATTCTATTAACTGCTTTCAAATAATTTTTGATCATTACTTTTAGTTTGGCACAATATGTGTCGAGAGGCCCAATATTTGGGAGTGAAATATCATTTTAAGTGATTTTGCCATCTGATGATTATTGAGAAATATCTGATACAATTTCAGTGTGCCAATTTGGAAAAGGTTGTAAATCTTTTTAAAAAAATTAAATCAATATCTTTCATTAGAGAATTCTTAAAAGTACATGGTTGTTTGTTCAGAAGATTTTATTCCATAGAATGGGAAAAAAATCAATAAGTTTTCTTTAGTCATGATCTTATGTTCTCAAATGGCAGAAATAGACATTAAAAATGTTAGTAACATATTATTGATTTTATCACATTTGATTGTACAACCTAATCAATAGAATAAAGCAGGCATACTGATGAAATTCAGTGATAAGATTTAGTGTTTAGCATTATTAGTTTATAGTCAATGTCAAGCCTTTTCTTTTTTTTTTTTAAGTTTATGCACATTCATATTTAGTAGAAATATATCTCGTGTGTTTTTTACAAACTTAAGTACAGAAGGCAAGAAATATAATTATCAATTAAGCTTCATTAATTCTGTAAGTTTTATCATTTATATTTTCATTTTAATTCTTTTCTTTTTTCAGGTCATAATGCCTTTTGGAGTATTTTTAGTTGCAATGTTCTGCTGTTTATATCATTCTTATTTAAAAACTGCGTCCAAGAAAGTTTTAGTGTAAACCAAGGGGAGATCATATTTGTTAACTTTGCACTTAAATTCATCTTAAAAATCCTTTTTCATAATCTTGTTGTTTCAAACAAAAGGGAAATATTGTTGGTCTGATTACTGAAGTTAAAGGTTTATAGTCACTGTAGAAAACATGAATGATGTGCAAGAATCACAGAAACTAACTGTAGATGATATATTTGGGAAGGAATTATCAGAGGAGAATGGTATGTTAAGAGAACATTTATATAATTATTCAGAAAGAAAAAATAACTTGCATGAAACATGTAGTGAAGTGCTTGCACGCTTTCTATATGAGAAATGTGAGGCATGTGGAAAAATGTTTTCTACAGAAGGCAATTTAAGAAGACATTTACTTATTCATACTAATGAAAGACCTTTTGCTTGTGAGATATGCAACAGAGCATTTGCAGAAAAAAGTACTTTACAAGCACATTTCTCTACTCATTCAAATGAAAAACCTTATGTATGTGAAGTATGTGGAAAGGCATTTTCTGTATTGCCTAGTTTCAGGAAGCATTCTGTCCTTCATTTAAACCTAAAACCGCATAAGTGTGAGATATGTGGGAAAGCTTTCAATATAAAGGGTAACTTAGGAAGACACTTACTTATCCATACCAATGAAAAAGCTCATGTTTGTGATATATGCAAGAAAGCATTTACTCAGAAAGGCCATTTAGACGCTCATCTTCTTACTCATACAAGAGAGAGATCACATATATGCGAGATCTGTGGGAAAGGTTTTATACGGAAAACTCATTTGCAAAGGCATTTTCTTTCTCATACAAAAGAAAAACCTTATGAATGTGATGTCTGTGGTAAGCCTTACCAAAGCAAATTTAATTTGAACAAACATTCACTGGCTCATTCGAAAGAGGCGAACCATGTGTGAGACCTGCAGTTTTACATACAAGTGGAAATGGGACTTCCAAAGTTTTTCTTTGAAAATCAAATTCTTCTATTAGCAGCTATTAAATCTGATATTTATTCAATATATGAGATGAAACATTTACAAAATAAAAAAAAACGTTCAGAAATATTTTTACTGACACTAGTAGAAATATTTTAAATAGATGCAACTAAAGAATTTTCTCATTCATAAATGTGTATTTTCATATGTTGTGTGTGTAAAATTCATATTTTTGATTACATTGGGCTTGTATATACTCACCTGATAGTTCATATTTTATGCTGAATTTTGGATGATGCAAGAAACATTTTATTGAATATGTTTTGCAAAAAAGGAAGGGCATTTTATAGAACATAAAAAAATCATAATGTAATATATTGAAAATGTTCATTATGGTTATGAATTTATAAAACTTATTAAAGAAATGTGATTTATTTCTGAAAAAATGCAATAAAAGCTTTATATTATTTATGTCTTTTTATTCATAGATATTTATACTCTAATTCCTTACTTATAATATTATGAAAAGTAATCTTGTATAAGGTGTTGAAATTAATGTATCTTGTATAAGAATGCTTAAAAACAACTAGAAAAAGTAGAATAAATTAAAAAAATAATAAATTTAACTTAAACTTTAAACAAATACAACAAATAAATTTAAACAATAAAATTTATACAATGTCTTCGAATAAAGTCCTTAGCCCTTGATAAAATGGACTAGAATGGATTCCTTGTTTGTTTAATTCGTTTCCCTCTGAATTTATCTTAGTTTTTTTCTTTCTTTGAATGATATTGATTTCCATTGTATAAGAATGTATATTAAGAAAGTACAATATTCATTATTTTATTTTAATACATTTACTATTAACATCTGTTTGAAGTTTATTCATAATTTTATCATGCAATTTTTCATTTTAGATTACATTTTTTTTTTTTACTTTTTCCTGTATCAATTAATCTAAATAAAATATTTTTTAATATTGTATTTTTGTATGCATTTTTTTTTGAGTAATTTATTTAAAACTCCATATTTTGACAGACACTTGAACATTACTATTCTAGGATCCTTGCGTCTGTTCTGTTCATTGTGTGCATGCACCTGTCCAATTATTGGTTTGTGATAACTCTGAAAATTTGATAATTTTAAATACTTTCTTATTTTTTAATTTTAATCCGAATAAACATACATCTAGATATATTAGCACGCAATATGTGAACATTTCAGGTCAACCAATCGAAGGCAAAGTTGGGGCTTTGAATTTCGCTACACAGCCAAAACAGAGTAAGAAAATTAAAAACAATGTGTTTCATTATGCCTTGAGTTGTTATGACAACTTCACACCCTGATTGCAAAACAGGTTTGCTGCAAAGATGATCTTTGTCCCTGTTTTAAAAAACATCCGATTTTTAATAGCATCTCCTAGGCCATCCTTCTTTTTATTGTTTCAATAAATCAATTATAATTTGTAAAAAAACTAACTTTTTTATAAAAAAAAATTTGAAAAAATTGTCATCTTTTTACTAAATATAGAACTCTCACTTTAAAGGAAACTATATAGCCTTTTTCTTATTGTTGAAATTTTAACGTTCATAAACAAAATTTAACCTAAAAAACAGTCAATGTAGAAAAATAATAATTTGCATTCTGTCCCATTTTAAAAGTAATTGCTTTTGAATCCTATTTTTATAATTTATTCTACTAGCAAAACGTAGTTATTAGCGAAAATCGCTCTCTCTTTGACTTCAAATCATATTCTCAACACAAAATTTAAAAAATTAATAAAATCAAGGAAACAGTTTGAAATAAATCGTATGCACCTAGTATTAGCACAATCTATCTTTTCCTTTCAGTCTAGCTGACCGAGTGGTTAGGACGACAGGTTTCGGAAGCGAGATGTCGGGGGTGCGAATCCGAGGTTGTCTTTGTACTCTGTTTTTGCTTAGTTTGACGCGTGGTGACTAACTCGTTTGCGTTAACTTGTTTCAAGCTTACACTCTTGCCGTGTCAAATTTATTGTAGAGTAACATTGCTGCAAACTAAAATTGCTATGTCGGTTAGATAAATGAAATTTGGTATGTGGGCTTCTAAAATTAATTGTAAATTCGTGTCCAATTTTTGTTTCAATCGGTTAAAAAAAAAGTCGTTCAAATTGCATTTTCGCTGTCTTCACCATTCTATGACGAAAAAAAGGCTCGACCGATACGCGCGGTTTTTTTTTTTTTTTTACTTTCTGTCCTGGCTCACTGCCTGTTCTACCCACGCCATTGGTGCTCGCTGAAGGAAATTAGTGACGTTCTGTGCGTACAGAAAATTCGCAATTTTTATCCGCACGAAGGTGCGGGGAAATGACGCCTTTGTTAAGGGCTATACGAGAAAGTTTAGGGGAGACAGCTCCCACTGGTTTCAGTTAAGGTTTTACTTCAGAATTAAGCAAAGATAAGTTCGTTTATTTTTTATAAGCTACTCTTTCCAGTCAATATAATTGGATATATTTATTGAATTTCTGTAAATTATGTGATGTAAAAATTGTTATGCACAGAAGATTGCTTCGCATCGCTTACAGAATTATTTGTTCAGGATTACTTGAAAAAAGCCATGCTTTACCAAAAGAAGTTGTGCAATGACTTTCAGCAGTTCGCGATTGGTTAGTGACCTTTCGTTTTGTCTCCGATTGAGGAAGTTAGAAAATTGTTGCGTTATAATTCATTGACATATCTGTTTTCTTTAACAATATCGTATTTTATGAATTTTATTGAAAACCATAAAATGTAAATGATATTTTTACCCATTTAAAGGACAGTGGGGCAATTCTGAGTTTTGCAAGAAGCTGATGTTGTAGTATTTCGTATACGTAAAGAGGATATGCAAAAAGAACATGCTTATGATTTTAATAAACCACATTTGAATAATTTGTTATTGATAGGAGAGATTGGTATAAGAAAGCGTAGCAGAATAACATTCGTTCCTAGTAGCAGTAATTCAACTCAATGCAAGGCGCAAAAAAACCTGGAGATTTGGCGACCATCATACGATTTGGCGTTGATTCAAGTACGAAAAAAGTTGTTGTAAAATTATTGCATGGCGATTTGGCGAATTACTATTCATAGAAAACATTTGTGTTCGGTTTCGATATTTTTGTAGTTGGACAAGCTGGAATTTTTTTAAAAAAATCGCAAGTGAGTTTTATTTATCCATTGTTCTATTTGTCTTTTCAAAGCCCATTTTTTTTATTTCTAAAATTACGGAAGTGAACTACTGAAATTACTTTGTAGGCCAGGAAATGCAGACAAGTAATATATGTCTTTTGATATATTAGAATTATTAATGAATTTTTTTTTGATTTAAAATTCTATTAATTATATACATCGCATAAGCCTTACACTTGTTAATGTTTACACTTGTCTTTATTCATCCATCACTCCAGAGTAAATTATTTATTTGAAATTTGTATGGGAGCTGTATTTGCAATTTTGACTGGTATTACATATTGAGTATTTTTGTTTGTTTATTTTGGATTAAAAGAAACAAAAAATTTGTATTATTTTAAGGTGTTTCAGTTCAATGATATAAATATTCTTATGGGTGAAAAGCAGTAACTATCAAGCCAAAAATTGTCTACTAAGATATACTGTGAAATGTAAATAAAATATAAGAAGGCAGTGGTGAATCCTGGGGGGCTATTGGGATGCACCCCCACCTCTGAGCTAAACCAAAATTCTTGATTTTCTTTAAAATCACTACAACTGTTCTTAATTTTCATTTTAAAGGAATAATAAAATCGTGACAACATTGCTTTCTGGCTTGACAGGCTCGAAAATTTTCCTATTTTTCTAGTCATTCCACTTGTAGCGTTGACGCGGTCCAAAACATTTTTTGGCTACTTATTCCATTGTATTTTTTATTAAATTATCGAAAATATTGTAGTGTTCTTTATTATTCTTATTGTCAGGTGATAAAGTCTGTAAAGATAAAGTGTTTTGGTTTACATAAGCCATGAGGTTTGACATTCATCACTATGAAACAAATTTTTATGACCTCAGCCCCCCCCCCCCCCGACCCAAATCCTTGATTTGCCACTGATAGGAAGAAATACTTTATTTGGTCTAAAATTTATTTGACCATATTAGGTCAATTTTTTTATATAGTAAAAAGTATTTGATCAAAGTCATTTAATTCAATAATTTTAATATTAATAAATTACACGTAGTTTCTCAAAATTCACTTTTAATTTTCAATCATTTTAATTCAAACAGTGGTGAATCCAGGGAGGACTATCTGGCTGCAGCCCCCCTCCCCCAGAGGTAAACCAGAATTCTTTATTTTATTTAAAATCACTATAACTGTTTTTTTTTTTTTTTTCTTAATCTCCCTTTAAAAAAGTCACAACATTTCTTCCTGGTTTTTGACAGACTCGAAAATTTTTCCACTTTTGTAGTCATTCCACTTGTATTTGTAGCGTTGACGAGGTCAAAAACATGTTTTTAATAGTTATATCATTGTGTTTTTTATTAAATTATAGAAAGTATTGTAGTATTCTTTATGATTTTTATTGTCAGGTGAGTAAAGTCTGTAAAGTTAAAGTGTTTTGGTTCACATAGGACATAAGGTTTGACATTTGTTACGACAATATAAAATTTTTTTATACCTCAGCCCTCCCCCCGAACCAAAATCCTGGATTCGCCACTGATTTAAAATCATATTTTATAAAATAAGCATTTGCCTAAGAGTAAGCATTTACCTAAATTTTAGAGAGGGGAAAAAAAAGAGCATTTAAGAAAATTCAAAAATTATATATTCAAATTTTTTATTTTAAAAAATGTTAATATTTGATGAAAAGGCTGTTATTGTTGATTATAGCTAATAATGATCTTGATGTACACTCGGCAAAACACTTCATAGAAACGAATGTTTTTTTCAATTATTTACAAGGAATTCTTTTAAATTCATTTTACTTATAAATCCACGATTTAAATTTTTGGTGTGAAAATGTCTCGGTGGTGTTCAAATTAGATAATTAAGGAGGCATTTGTCTCCTGCAGAAAATTTTGATCAAGAGCAATTTATGAATTACTCATTTCAGGGTTCGTACTCCTCCTGAAGTTCCTGAAAAACTCCTGAATTTTGCTTTTTTTACTAAGGGCCCTGAAAACTCCTGAAAATTGTGTTTTTATTCTGATATTTCTTTTTGTCTCCTGAAAACTTACAATCGAAGAGCAAAAGATAAAATTATGATGAAACATAAAAATATGATGTTTCTGTTTTTTCTTATTGATAGAAAGTCAATGGAATCTGGAATTCTTGCTTCTGACTTTATTTAGCCCCGAAAGAGTCTACTGCACATGTTCCGAGTCACCGCAATCGGGAAAGATGGGAGAATTGATATTTAGTATACTTTTTTGCCAATTTTATAAAAATTGTCCACACTGCTCCCCTACAATTGATTTTTTTTTTCCACATTATCTGCTGAATTTTCTGTTCTGTACTCCTGAAAAAATCCTTAGAAACTCCTGAATGTTACTATCATATATACAGTATGAACCCTGTCATTTTGTGTTTGGTCTTGTTTTGCTAGCATTAATTTTATAGTCACTGGAATAATTTTATAAACCTATAGTTAATTTACTATCAAGTAAATAACTTCATAATATATTCTGAGATATTTCTACTATCAGAATCGCATCGGTGAAGTCCGTTCACTAAGCTATGCATATCTCAACCATAATAATTCCTGCCTTGTATTTTAATCTCGGGAAATTTATTTTGGAAATTCAAGGTTTCCTATTTTTCTTCTTAACAAACTTTTTGTTATGGGATACAAATAAAATAAAACTTCCATCATTGAATAATAAAATTTTTCCAAATTTTTATATATAAATATTTGTGCAAGTCATTTGTTTCCTATTCTTTTCCTAGTTATGGATTTAAAAAAAAAAATTTTTTTTGCATTTCTACCCAAGTAACCAAATCTATATAAACATTTTTCTTACACTATTGAGTAGAACAAGCTCATTAGAACATGCTGCAATGCCATTTGCAATATTATGCTGAAAATGTAATCTTTTAATGCTCTTGTAGTCTTTAACTGGCTTATTTCTTATATTTTTCACAAATTTCATCACCACTCTCAGTTTGTCGGAAGTGCATTTTTTTTTCACACTACCAAAATTTGCATACTCTTCTTAAATTGTTATAATCAGGGGTGTAGTGGAGTCGGAGCTCTCCAGAACGGCGTTCCGTCACTGCTTTATTTTTTATGAGAAATAAACAGGAAAAAGTTGTAAAAACTTCCTTAAAACAGAACAGTTTCTGTCATGAAATTGCTTATTTTGAAGTTACACCACTGGTTGTCGTAAATTTTTTAGTTGACATATATGTACACATTTTAGGAAATGAAGGTGATGAATTTTCTCTGTTGCCATATCCTCTGCATTTTGTTTTATTTAATCAGAAAATTTTATCTTTATGACAATTTGGCAATCGTGTTTGAAAAATTCCTGTTTTAAGTCATATTCTAAATAATCCAAATAATATCTTAATGTTGTTTTTAAAATTTTCTTTCCTCCTCAAATCTTCTAGCTTATTTAATATTTTCATAAGACATTAAAAATCGTTGTGTAATTAGTTTCAGATGGTGATTTTAGGAATATTATCTAGTATTGCTAAAATTTTTATGATGATTAATTATGTATTATTAAATTTTTTTTTTTTTTGGGGGGGGGTTACAGGTTATTTAGCACTTTTATGCATAGTAATCAACTTTAATTCATCCATTCATGATCTATTTTTAGCATATGCTTCAATAACAGGGAGTGGAAAATATATGAATGATTTTTTTCCATTAAATTAAATCGTAAAGGCTTGAGCTGTTAATTATTACATTAAAAAAAAGATAGACACACACTTTACATGGCCTACTGCTGAGCAGTAGATTTAAATTTAAGATTTGTTTTAACTTATCCTCTATCAAATTTATGCTTCAAATCACTTCAGGATATTGGTATAATAATTCACTGAATTTCAGCTTAAATTGTGACAATTTTTTTTAAATATTCCTTCTGCTTTTGCGGAAATAGTATTTAACTTTTTAAAATTCAAGTGTAATTCATTACTTAAATTAATTATTTAATTTTGGGATTTTGGTATTTACTTTCAGAATCGGTATTTTGAACACTAGTAAGATTATCTTTCTCTTCATCATATTCATAAATAGTATTTTCAGACTTATAAGTATAGATGGAAAAATAGTTCTAAGCAAATAGTTTACTGTTATTGCAATTTATCAAATTATGATTACAATGAGAAGAACAGCCATCCAATTTTTAGGACTGGTTTATCAAAATATCTACATTAGAGAAAAACAGGTTCAAATTTAATCAAAAGAAAGAAAATCATAAATCTATTATGATTGTATTTATTGAGTTTATGTCTGATAAACTACTACTCTATACCTCATTTGGCACTTTACCAATGCATAGCTTATATTTCAGTTACTTTTTGATTATTAACATAAATGTTAATTAATTAAATATAAGAAAATAATAATGAGAAACAAAATGATGCAAGACTGTTTTTTTCAAATAGCTGCAAGACATTAGTTATGTTTTCAACATATGTAGTTACCGAGATATAGAGGATCTCCCATACAACCCTTTTAGTGGCATTTTGGCGTGTGAATCAAATTCCGTCCTGAGACCCCAATGGGAGGAACACTTAAAAACAGCATCTGACATAACTTAGTGCCAACTATATAAACTATTAAGTGAAGATCTTTTGCCCAATGATATTAATAGGATGTGTTTTTATTTACTACATGGAGATTAAACTAAAAGAAAGAGCAGGTGTTGAAAATGTAAAAAACGAATCATCATAAAAATGGGCATCTTTGCTAGTACATTTTAATAGAATGAATAAGGCAGTGGTGAGCAAACTATTTTCATTTCTGATCCCCTCACTTTATGTAAAAAAAAAAAAATTGAGACCCCCAAAGGGGTTGTGACTCTGTTTTTTGAAGAAAAGCCTTATATTTTTTTATTGTCAAATATATTGCTTTGAATTTAGCAACCCTCAAAAATTTTCTTGTGACCCCCAGAGGGGTCACGACCCATGCTTTGCGCACCACTGGAATAAGGAACAAATTAGTTGATTCCATCTGTTATCTGTGTTGTTTTTTCCAGTTATATATCTATAACGAACAATTTGTAACCAAAGCACACATGCACCACTACCAATCAGTTTTTTTTTTTTTTTACTAATAAATTCAGATAAGCTTAGTCAGAGGAACTATATGTCTGTGGGAAAAAAGCATAGGCAAAGCCATATCTCATGAAAAAAAAATCAATGAGGAAAGATCAATAAATTTAATTAATCGTTAATTTTAGTGACCCTAATTCATTGAATTTCAATCGTTACTAAAGACAAGATGGAGGGAAAACAGGGTAGAACCAAAAATTTTCATTTTGTATAATTTTTTAAAGGTGTATCTAATCTAATAAAACCACTTGACTGATCATAAAAGTTTTAAAGTTTAATACTTAACATTTTTTTGGGGGGGGGTGGCAAAAGAATTAAACAAGATATTTGGGTACTTCCACATTATAGTGGCCACCGAGATTGAATCGCCAAGCAACTGAGATAAATCGCCAAGATGGTGATAAAATCTTGCCACTAAGAGGAAGATGATTCGGCGATGTGAGAACATTTGTTTTGGGTGCGCAATGAGCCTTTTATTGGTTTCTTGTGCACGCGATGCCTGCGGCTTCTGAAGTGGGTACTGGGCAAATTTTTTAAACTTTATAAAACATCAGCAACTTCGCTTTCATCAAAGCAGAAACCTAGTAGCTACACTTGTTCATTGAATGTTAGGAATCTACATTTTTTAAAATTCCAAAATGAGCTCTCGCCTCAAAACATTCCTTCGTTAAAAAGTCTACAGAAGCACAGCAGTCCTAAACAAATCTGAATTGCAGAACACTGAACTTACTAGCTTGGCGAAATCTGAAGATCACCAAGTAAGCTCGGTGGCCGCTTCAACAAACAAGTACTGATATTTGTTATTAACCATTATCCTGTTCCTGCATCATTATTATTCAAATATGCACAAAAGAAAAGTAATGTTCCTGGTGTTTCAATCTCATCAGTTCTTGCATTTTTTTTAATTTTTTGATTATTCTTTTATATTATTCTTTTTGAGCTGTATTAAAGGAGAAGTTGGTTCTTACATTTTTTTCCAATTTTATTTTATTTGTTTTATTTATTTCTCTTCATATATTATTCTTTTTGAGCTGCTTCAAAGAAAGTTTGTTGGAATAAAAAAGTTTTAATTTTTCTTTTGTACTTGCTCGAGACAAAAATATTATGCTACCATGTTTTAATAAAAACACCTTGAAAAAAATGGTGTTCTTGCATTTTTTCTCTTTCTTTTTTGTTTTTTGATGTTTTATTTTGCAACATATATTTTTATTGAGATTTTACTTTTCTAAAAACTTTTAAGTTTATACTTTTAATCAGCAATGCTGAGAAAATTCTGCATTATAATTATTCATTTTAAAGTTTTAATAGTTATTATACAGTACGTTATTTAAAATAAATTTTCTCTTTCCAAACTTCTAAAGTTTTAATTCAACAAGAAAGGATTCAAAGAAGATTTATATTTACGTTGGGAAGGTTGTGACAACTTTTGTAGGAGAAAAAAAAATTCCTTAACCCAGTGAATTCCAGTTATATTACTTTCATCCCAACTACTTGGAGTGCTTGCACCCAGATATTTTGAATAATCATATGCAAGCTGTCGTACTTGTTTGTAAGTCAGACCATAGTTCATATTTGAACTTTTAATAATATAACACATAGCGTGCTTTTTTGATCTCAGGTGAAAATTTGTCGACTTGTATACTTGGAGCCAAAGCAGTTTGATGAAGTATCCAGTGTTGCATTATCATCAAGATCATCTGTTTTACTTTTTAAAAATATATAAATTAACATAGAATAGGGCACTCATTCTATATAAATTTGCAGCTATTCTGTTCATCTTGAACTGCTTGCATAGTCTTTGAAATGTTTTTTTTTTTTTTCTGATTTATTATGCTTCTTTACATAAGTTCAAGCTATCTCGCCCAAGACTCAGAATTTACTTAATTTTATTAATACTTCCTTAATATGAGGGGTACATTTTAAGAGTGTTGATATGTGCTCCTAGATGTTTGTTGAAATCTGACCCATGTGTGGCCATTAAGTTTAGGGAAAAGGAATTTCAAGTTGCTAATCGTATTATTAGATACAGAAGATCTTGATTATTTTGGTGAATAAATCCAACTTATCTCAATGAATAGGGAGAAAGAAAAATTTGGTGATGAAAAGAAATTCCAGTTGTTACTTAGCAGGTCACAAGACGGATTTCATTCCATAGCAAAGCACATGGTTTGAGAAATGGAGTGAAGCCTATTTCCAGAAGATGTTCTTTTCTGAAACTTGATTAGCCACCTGTCAGCTGATGAAATAGCATTTCCGATGAAGAGAAATGCTAAATGTTGAAATGTACCCCTCCCCCTCTCCTAATTGTTGACGAGTGTGAAACTGTATACGAGGGTTTAGGAAAATCATATTAAGAAGCAGGCTGGTGGTGATTGACAGTTCTTGAAAGCCCATGGTTCAATTAGATTATCTTTGGGTGCCAAAGCCTGTGTATTTCTATCTTAGTGTAAGTGCTATTATTGATTCCATAGATTCATTACCTTATTAGAGATACTGATAAAACAATTTAGGAGCTGACCTCAGCAGAGTTAACTTTTAGTGGTTTTAGTTTCTTTATTATATTGTGGCTGGGACATTAATAAAGAGTATGAATAGGAATGCCACTTTTTCTCATTTATGCCTTATTTTGATATATGAACTAAGCACGAGATACGATTGTGCTCCCTCCTGTGCTTTTACTTTTGTGAATGTTTCGGGCAATGACAGTAATTTTTTCACACTCCAACTCCAGTTTTTGTAATTTGCTGCGATACAACTAATAAATGGTTTTTATCTCCATTTATTTTGTTTTTTGTTTCTCCTTTGGCCTGTGGAAGGCCTTACACCCTCTTGGGTAGGCTGGGCCGGGGAGGGTTGTAAATAAATAATTGGGTGGTCAGGGCAACTGCCAATGGTACTGATATCCATAAGGATGACTAAACAGGAGCAAAAAAAAAAAACATTAAGAAAAAAGTGGTTTAAAAGATAAGAACTCTAGAAAAACGAGAAATAATTTTCCTTTTCATATTGATGCCCTTATCCTGAATAATGCCATTAAGACAAGTGGCTCTGAGAAGTTTTCTAAACTAAAACTTACGAAAATGTATATGTGATGCATGACCCAGGAACGAATAGTTGGCTTAGCAACCATGCCAGTTGCATGGGACTTTTTGTAGAAAGTTAAAGTTCATAAGGTAATGAATGAGTTGCAGATAAAAAGGCAAGAAAAGTGAATTTTTTAACAGAATTTATACTACTGTATCAAAATATAGTTATATATTTTTAAAATAAATGTGTTGAATATATTATTTTAGTTTCCATATATTCTTACATATATTTGAAGTTTAAAAATTCCCTCCAAAATATTATTAAGTAATATTTGCAGGTAGAACATGCATATTTCTAAGTAAAAGTTTGTTTGACATTTAGAATACAGACAGGCACCATATTGTTACCTTTTCCACTTAGTAAAATTACCTTGTGCCACCTTTTGTATATAATGTCTTCGACTCTCTATAAGAAAAAGACAACAGATATTAAAGATATGAGTTTTTGAACTGATTGCTAGAGGAGCTGTGACTCTATAGCCTCAAGAGACAAATTGGCATTCATTATTTCTTACCCTATTATATGATACTGCATCCTAACCAACTGTTGTAAATCTTATCATAGTTCACTAAAAATAGAATGGGAATTATTATTAATTTAAGTGTCCTTTTACTCTAAAGCTATTAAATGGAAAGAAGGAAAAAATAGGGCTTTCACTTTTCACAAATTTTGAAGGTTAATCTAATCAAATTATAGTTTATGACCTTAACATAATAGTGCTGTTATGTTTTTGCGTTTTTCTTCAAAGAATGAATCTAGGTATTTGTCATTAACTGTTATGCTATTACGTCATCAGACATATGCATAGGCTTCTATTTATTTATTTGCTCAATATCTCTCGTAACAGATGAAGTGCACTATTTTATTTCAATATCACACTGATAATGCCCATGCCTGGGGCAGACCTTCAACAAGATGGCTGGACGATACAGAAAATGACATCAAAATTTTGAAAATAAAAAACTGGCAAACAGTTGCTTTGGATCGTCTGAGTTGGAAGAAGCGTGCTGTCGAGGCAGCTAAGACCTGCAACAGGTTATTACGCTCCTGAAGAAGAAGATCACACTGATAATAAATCGCATTTTCAGGTGCTTTGACAAAGTAGCAGTCCTGATCTGAATTTCCGAGTTTAGATTCAACAAAGATCAGCTGTATAAGCAAGCCTAGTACCTACTAAACATATTCTTGGATAATATAATTTACACCAATTTGATGCTAATGCTAGAGGAGTAGGGTGTTAGCTTTGATGACTTTATCATCTCACTGTGATTCAGAATTATCAGTCTTGTCTCCATTACTCCATACAATTATTCATGCAAATGATCTGAATCTGCTCAAAAAATACTATCAAAGTGCAATTTAGAGACAAATATTTTTTTTAAAGCTCATGAAATTTTATTGTACTGCATCGAAGTAAAATATTCTAGCCATAATGTTTTATCACTTCTAAAGGACTGATACATAAATTAGAAAAGCAGTTGACATATGGAAGTTCTTTAGATTTTGCTGCACTGTCTTAAATTAAACAAGTTTATAATTTATGTAATGGCTATTAATTTTTAAAGCATGGTCATTCATAGAACAGTTGGCACTTTTTCAGGGAGCATTATGTTGTTTCTTTTTTAGTACTCAAATGCTGCAGTCACAGATTTTTGTAAAAAATTAAAAGTTGCATTTTATTCAACAACTTTCCTGATTTGCATTCAAGTTTAATTATTTTCCTTTGTATTGTGTGTCAAAACTCAATCAAAAAAGTTTGGCAACTGATGAAGTTTCAGAGTTCTGAAACTTGCATCCTGTTCCTTTAAAGGCTGTTTCTGATAAAGCTTGTTTGTGAAAGAAATTATTCACAGACGGAAAGAAAAGATTCGTCAACTTCGGATTGATATTATTCATTAATTCTGAAGTCAGGTTTATTTTAGAAATATTTTATTAACAGTTGTGTTTATTCAGGCAAAAGCAACATATGAATGCCATAGTAAAGAGATTTGTAGGTATATGAGAAAATATGAATAGTGTAGAAGGCACAAACAGTCTAAATGCAGACGATATAAGTGGGAAGAAATTACTTCATCAAAGTGGTATGTTAGTTAAAGATATAATTATGAAATCAGAAGGGAAAACTTTTGTATGTGAAAGATACAGTGAAGCAAATGGATGCATTTCTCTGGAAGATGATCCTGTTCAGGAGACAGGCAACACAGGATCTTCTAGTGACAGTAGTTTATAAACACATTCAACTGCTGGTGCAGAGGAGAAGCTTTACTCTTGTGAAATATGTGGAAGATCATTTTCCAAAAAGTGCAATTTAAATGAACACTCTTTCATTCATTTAAATGAGAAAAAATATGTGTGGGAGATTTGTGGAAAAGCATTTATTTCTGTAAGGTATTTACGGTTACATCAACGTACTCATTCAAATGAAAAATGACATGTTTGTGAGATATGTAACATGGCATTTACTCGAAAAGACTATTTAAGATCTCATTTAGTTATTCATAGGAAAGAGAAACCTCATGAATGTAAAACATGCGGAAAAGCATTTGTCAAAAAACAATATTTGATTGAACATTCTGTTACTCACTTGGGCATAAAATTACATGTGTGTGAGATATGCAACAAAACATTTTCTCGAAACAGCAATTTAAAAGAACATTATCGTCTTCATACAAATGAGAAGCCTTATGTTTGTGAAAGATGTGGAAAAGCCTTTGCTTCAAAGGATAATTTAGGCCGACGCTTACTTATTCATACAAATGCAAAAGCTCATGTTTGCGAGATATGCAGCAAATCATTTTCAAAGAAATCTAGTTTAAAACTTCATTTCCTGATTCATGCAAATGAGAAATATCATTCATGTGAAACCTGTGGGAAATTTTTTAGGGTTAAAGGCAATTTACAACGGCATTATGCATCTCATACATCAGAGAAGCCTTACGGATGTGACTTCTGTGGCAAAACCTTCAAAACCAATCATAGTTTGAAGTGTCATTTCCAGACTCACTCAAAAGAGAAGCAGCGTATGTGAGGTTTGCTGTAAAGTATTCTGCCATAACTTTAACTTCTAAGGAAAGATCAGTGCTGTTTTTTTTAATGTTAAATTTTAATGTCCTTTCTTACAGACATTTTAATGTGATGCTTTAATTATTAAATATGTAAAGGGAAACATTTACCAACAGAAGAAAAAAAAAGATTGAGTATTACTGGTTATCGTATTAATAACACTAGCAGAAATCATCACTTTATAACATTTTACTGCTTCATATATATATATTTGATCATATGCCTTGTACAAACAATATATATTTTCGAATAAAAGCATTTAAGAAGGACACTGTTTCATATTTGTAAGATATTATGCTTTAGAGCCAGTAGGTATAAAATATTTGGAATATCACCAGTTAAATATCGTTAAAAGGTAAATATATAGTGCTATAGTAGATCATGCATATTAATGTGTTAGAAATAAACAGGCCGGTTTTTTTGCCTGAAGGAACTTGAGATTGCTTTTATCAGCAAGCTCTGCACTATCTTCCTATTCTGTAAAGCTGTATAGGGTCATTCCATTGTGACTAACGTAACTTTGGAAAGATTTTAACAAGCTATAATATGACAAAATACTCTTAAATAATCTCTGATGAAACCTTTTATCCTTATATTTTATACAACACTAGTCAGTATAACATATCCATGCAGAAATTATTTTAAAAGATAATGATTGAACCAAATTAAATTAAATTTTTAACTTTGTTACTAACGTAACAATTTAGTAACTAAATTGTTACGTTAACAATTTAGTAACTAAATTTGGTAACAATTTAGTTACTAAATTGTTACGTTAGTCACAAAGTTTATATCTCATTTTGACAAAATGCATTTGAGCTTGGGGCTCAATTTGATTTAATCCGCAGCTGGTGCTTCTTTTTGTGTAGAAAGATAATAGATTTTCACTCTCAAACTGTGGTTACAGTATAAAATTAATGAATGGTTTGATATCTATAACACGAACTCTTTGTAAGAAAATTTCAACAAATATTATTAAAAAAAGTTTCTGAAATAATTTCTGGTGGAACTGTGATTCTGCAGCCTCAGTAAATGTGCTCTTGCTGATTATTTGTGACTCCATTATGCGATTCTGCATTTTATATAAGTTATAATCTTTATTGCAGTTTTTAAAAATATAAGTAAATAAACAGATAAATCCCCTCTGAAGGTTGCATTTTCCAGTTTTGTTCTTGTTTTATAGTCTGTTAAATTTCATGGCAAATATTGTTAACCCAGAATCCATTTATTTAAAAATTACTAAGCGTATAAAGGAAATATGGCATTCATACAATTTTTAGGCTAGTCCAATCCAATGCAAATTAAACCAATCCAACAACACTAAATAAGCCATATGTAATAGTGATTTTTGGTTTTTCTTCAAAATATCAATATAAGCATTTGTCATGAATTATTATTCTGTATATTCTTTTTTTATCTGGTGAATATATCATAACAGTTGAAGATCATTGAAATTTCTATAATACTCAGATAATTAATCACATTTCCAGGTGCTTTGATATAGTTGCAGTCTCGATGCTATGAGCTGAGTTTCTGAGATTGGATTCAACAAAAGATCAGCTGTATGAATCAGCTTAGTGCATACTAAACCTCTTGGATTAGATGTCTTTCACTTCTTGGCTGCCGATATTGGAGGAGTATGGTTGATTGTGCTGACTTCATCACCTGGCTGAGATTCACAATTATCAGTTCTGTCTCTTGTCCTCCATAGTGTAGTTTACGAAGAGGATTTGAATTTACATGAAACAATCTTATCACAATGCAATTTGAAGAATTTTTGAAAGTTTGTGGATTTTATGCTTATGAATTTTTTACTCTACTGCATCGGAGTAAAATACTCTGGCCACAATTCTTGATCATTTCCAAATGACCGACACATAGATTAGAAAAGCTGTTGACAAAGTTTGTCAAATTTTGCTGTGCTGTCTTAAACTAAGCAAGTTTATCATTGATAACTTATAATATAAATAAAAATTAAATTTAGAAATTATAATATAATAAAAACTTAATGATAATGTTTTAAGTATTAGTATAGGCTATATTTTTTGCAAGGGACTAACACTACATTGCTTTTTAAATACTTGAATGCTAAAGTCACAGAGTGTGATAAAAAAAGTTGAAGTCATGTTTGATTCAATAAGTTTCATGATTTGCATTAAAATTTAATTATTACTTCTCTTTGTTTTCTGAGTGCAAAAATTTGATCAAAAAAAGTTTAGCAAATGACTATGTCTCAAAATTCTGTGGCTTGCATCCTTTTTCCTAAAAAACTCTGATAAAGCGCTGTTTCAAATTATTCTGTCGATTCAGACAAAGGCAACATATTGTGGATGAAATTAAAAAGCTCGTGGATAGCTTAGAAATATGAACAACAAGGAAGCAGCAAACATTCTGAACATGGATAATACATGTGGAAATGAGTTACTTCAACAAAGTGATATGCTAAGAAAATATTTATTAATTCAATCAGCTGCAAAAAAAAGCATGCATGAAACATTTATTGAATTGCATGGGCGTATTTCTATGGAAGATGATCATGCTCATGAAATAGGCAACCCATCATTACTTTGTCAAAGCAACTTACAAACACTATTACCTACTGATACTGATACAGAAGAAAAACCTTATTCATGTGAGGTATGTGGGAAAACATATTCCAAAATTTATATGGTGAGAAAACATTCCCTCACTCATTTGAAACAGAAAACACATTTGTGCGAGACATGCGGGAAAGCATTTTCTGCTAAATATGATTTACAGAGACATCGAGCTACTCATTCGAATCTAAAACCTTATATTTGTAAGATATGTAACAGGGCATTTCCTTGTAAATATTATTTAAAAGCTCACTCGTTTGCTCATTCAAATCAGAGATCTTTTGTATGTGTGATATGCGGGAAAGGTTTTAAAAGAAAACGTAATTTGCAACGGCATTCTTTGTCCCATACAGAAGAGAAGCCTTATGGATGCGACTTCTGTAACAAAGCCTACAAAAGCAATCAGAGTTTGAAGAAACACCTGTTAGCTCATTGGAAAGAGAAGCATCATGTGTGAATTTTTCAGTAAATCACCCCAGCAGAGTTTTAGCTTCCAAAGCAAGATCAGTGCTGTTTTGAGAATGTTAAATTTGAATATCCTTTGCAGCAACTATTTAATTGTGATGTTTTATTCAGGAAATATGTGAGTTGAAACATTTACAAAGAGACCCAGTTAAAGAAGAAAGGTTTAAAGAATGTTGTTCTCATTTATATATTTATTTTTTCACATGCCTTGTACGAATGCATTAGGCTGTATAGACTCATTTGTTGTTAACCAGACCAAAAAGACATTTTGCCTGTTTACTCTTCAGAAATATATTTAAAAATATGTTGAAAAGATCTTTAGATTTATCATAAAATACTATCAGAAAATTGCAATTATTGCTTCTAACTTATTAAAGAAATGTGATTTACATCAGAATATACTTTAAAAGCTGAGTAACATACATTCTCATTTCATATCTTTCACAAAATTGGATTTGTATTTTGTACGTCACAATTGCATGATACTAAATTACAATTTTAATATAATACATTTCTGATTATATATCCTTTTAATCATAAAATAGATATTTTTTCGCTGTTTGATTATCACTAATGCAAATCATTAGTTGAAAATTAATTAAAGTAAAGATAACTTATGTTAAAAGGTAGAATAAAAAATGTTAATCTTGTTTCTGAGTATTTTTTGCTTTATGTTTTGATGTGTTTGATTTTTTTAGCATCCTTTTGCAGTAAATGTACACAGGCTCTGAAGTAACCAATGGAAATATTCACTCCTTGGTGTCCTCATATGCTTATCCGATATGCCGCATTTTGTATTCAGCCTTGTAGTATAGTGAAGATAATCGAGTATGCATTTTGGACTTTTTTCCTGTGACCAAATGAGACCAAATTTTGTACAGATGTACAATTTTGGTGATTAAAAATATACACTGGTGGACAAATGCTAAGCACTATTAGTACTTACGTATTAACACCACCGAGGCTACAGATTGGCGGTAATGCGCCAATAAAGAGCAATCTTGTTTACAAAAACCGCCAAAATGGCGGCACTTAAAAACCGCCAAATCTGTAGCTGCGGTGGCGTTGGCGGCACTTAAAAACCATCAAATTTACGTTAATACGTAAGTACAAAAACCGCCAAATTGGCATTAATACGTAAGTACAAAACCCGCCAAATTTGGCGGCACTTAAAAACCGCCAAATCTGTAGCTGCGGTGGCGTTAATACGTAAGTACCGCACTATTTTTAAGATTTCGAAAAATTTGGATTTAATGGGAATACAATCAGTTGCAGAGAATCATAGGATGTACAATCGTCAGAACTCACATTTTACAGTGAAGATTAGATCACGGGGGCAACCAGAAAGTGATGAAGACGAAAAGGGATTTTGGCTCACCCCGTTTCACAGAAAGCTGAAAATGAGTTGAAACTTCGGTCAGTGGTTTTGTTTGGTGTATAATATTTACATATATTCTCGTAAAAATAGCATGAATATTCAAGGAGATATAAAGTTTTTTTTTCTAATCCCAAATTTGTCCACATATTTTTTACTTATAACATGCAGAGGTTTCAACCAAATTGTATGAAACTTACAGAATATTTGACAATATGTAAAAAAAGCATTATATCAAAATTCGAATTAAATAATTTGAATATAAAAGAAAATATAAAATGCTTTTAAAATGTCCCAAATTTGTCTGCATGTTTTTTGCTTATAATATGCAGAGTTTTCAACCAAATTGTACGAAACTTACAGAGTATTTGACAATATGTAAAAGAAGCATTATATATAATTTGAATATTAAAGAAAATATGAATACTTGCAGTAAATAATTTTTTAGTGTGCATGCGCAGAAGATAGTGTATTTTTTCTTTTATAACTTCAGAGCCAGATATATAGAGCAACTTATATAAAAATTCCAGTTCAATACCAGTAATATTCAGAAAGATATTGGCATTGCAGCGATGTGAATTTCTGTACATTCCAAGAGAAGCTAAATGATGAAGGTCCATGCAAAAACTGAAATTTATTCAACTTGGATCCTCGTATAGTTATCATCGAAATGCAATTTAAATTATGTATTTAACTTATAAGTATACATGAGTATTCAGGATGTTCAAATTTCATAAATTTCAATATTACTGTTAGAAAATTCAAGTTAAAAAAATATCAGTTTGTGCAAGAACCCTCATCATTTAACTTCTCTTACAGTGTAACGAAATTCACCTAGCTGAAATACTGATATCTTTCTGAATATTAACAGTATTGAACTGGAATTTTTATATATGTTGTTCTATATATCTGGCTCTGAAGTTATAAAAGAAAAATTATGCTACCTTTCATGCATGCACAGTAAAAAATTATTTACTTACAAGTATTCATATTTTCTCTAATATTCAAATTTTGATACAATGCTTCTTTTACATATTGTCAAGTATTCTGTATGCGCCATACAATTTCGTTGAAGACTCTGCATGTTATCAACAAAAAACATGCAGAAAAATTTCAGATTTTTTTAAAGAAACCTATATATATCCTCAAGAATATTCTTGCTGTTTTTACGAAAACGCATGTAAGTATTATGTACATAAAAAAAAAAAACATTGATGAAAGTTTAAAATCATTATCAGCTTTCTCCGAAACACAGTGGGGCAACATATCTTTTCGTCTTCCTCACTTTCTGGTCGACCCCTCAAATGCCCTTGTGACCAAATCTTTACTGTAAAATGCGAATTCTAAGTGTATATCCCACGATTCTCTGCAACTGATTACGAACCATTGAATCCCTATTAAGTCCAAATTTTTCACATCTTCTAAATGGTCCTTAGCATTTGTCCACTGGTGTATGTCAAACTTTATCCTCCTAGCATGTCACATTTTTGAATTATCACGTTTACATGGACGTACAAAAGAGTGATTTCTCCTTGACAGTTTTCTATACAAAATTTGATACAGATCTACGGGGTGGAAACAGAACCTGGAAATCAGGGAAAAGTCAGGAAATTTTATCGATCTGAAAAAATCAGGGAAATTCGTAAAAATATCTAAAAATCAGGGAAAATTAATAGTTACTTGAGTTATTATCTATAAATTAGTATCTTATGTCTAGCATTATTTGTAATAATAAACGGAATTTCAAAATATTTATATTCATTTATAAAAGCATAAGTTTTTGATTAGAGCAATAAATTTCTTATGATTTGTTAAAGAATAAAGATTTGAAGTAATATTTTGGCAGTTTCTCTTGTTTAAATCTTTGCTAAAATATATATTATTGGGTACGTATAATTATACTATTTTTATATTTATGCTGCAACATGTTATTCTGATACTCATGCAAAGAGCACTAATTAGTTATTGAACTGTTTTAAAGTTTTGAGCAAAGATCATAATAACATTTACTATTAATATAATTTAGCATGTGTTGCAAAGAGTAGTTTTAATGTTTCTTAGAATTCTTATCCAGTTTTAGAAGCAAACTATTTGTTAAAATTCCAGTATTTTTTACATATAAGAAATGTAATATACTGTTTTAATAGTTTTTTAGGATGTTCATTCAATTTTTTGTAAATTAAATTTCATAAAAATATTTTTTCACATTAAATAACTGGTAAAAGTGTTTTTAATAATGTGTATTGTACACATACAGTAATTCTGAGTATGGAGAAAGCCAGGAAACTAATATATTTAGTATCTGTAAATCAGGAAAATGTTGTAAGTTTAAGTCAGGGAAATCAGGAAAAAGTCAGGGAAATTTTTTTTACAGTTTCTGTAACTACCCTGATCTACAATTCTGGAGTTAAGACCACATAAGGAATTTTATTCATCTAGCTTGAGTTATCATGTTAATAGACTGATCCAGCATAATTCAAAAATGATTTCTTTCGGACTCTGGGAGGTGTTAATTATTGAGATTCATCAAAATCTTGGTCGAATTTTTCGCCTATAACAATTCTTTCTCTTCAAATGCGAGAAAGTAAAATTATGCTTAGAATTAAACCTATAATGAGCAACGAAATTATAGTAAGTAACAAAAAGAAATTCATAGATCAACAACACTAATGTTCTTCAGCAGCAAGACAGATCTATTTTTAGCCAAGGTAGGTATAATTTCCAACTTACTCAATGTGTGTTCAACTCAAAAACATTTTTTTCCCCATTGTGACAGCATAGTTAACTAAATAACACATCACCAATTTCAATTATTTAAAAAAAAAATTATTTTATTCACAATATTGCTTGCTGTCTTTCAATTTGATTATTATCTCAAGGAAATTGTATCATTTTAGAGATGTATAATAAATCAAATTTAAACATGAATTTATTTACTACCGTGCAGAATGTATAATTGAAATTAAATTGCCTATCCAATAATCATCCTGGTCAAATTTTGATTAACACTCTGCGTATGGCTCCAGCGATTTTCACAGGATACAAAATTTGTCTCCTAATACAGGTCATGTGAAAATGCGTGCATAAGTTTATTTCCCAAATTTTCAATGCAGATCCCCTTTTCTCTCCGTGTAGGCTAAAAGTATTGTAATAGTCATTATTTCGGTGTTTCATTTTTCTCTAGATGGCGCTACAAGTTATTTCATTGTCATTTGTTCTTAAAGCCCCATAATGCAGTTAAATCCCATTAAAAATGTCTGTATTTCGGAACTGGAATGCATCAAAATCAAGCCATATACAGAGAATTAACCAAAATGTGAGCCAAACCAATATATGAAAATAAATATTTCCTATATTCGCAAGAATAAAGTTTTCCCCAAGGCACAGTTAACCTTCCAGCGGGCGCTCCTGCTCAAATTTTGCAATAAACGGGATTTTTCATGCCCTGTTCTCACATTCGGAGTCAAAACTGTCTGAAGGTCATTGCTTCATGCGACCCTCCTCTTCAGGATTAAATCGGTTTGTCCAAGTTTCAAGGTGATTTCATACTGTTTTATGCTTCTGTCGCAAAAATTACGACATGCGCCCGCTTGTGTAATTTGAAAAAAAAAAAAAAAATTCACGTCTTAACGTTTCAGTTTGATAATTATATATCCAGTACGCATTGCAGCGATTTAATATTTCATTTTACATTGTCAAAAATATTTAAAGTGTGATAATCCACCAAGCCAAATCCAATTTTCTTGAAAAACCTCAGTCTTATGAAAACACCTCACTACTCGAGCCCAAAAAATCTAATCATCGCCATATGACATTACTATGTCTTTAAATCTAAATTATACATCACAACCTGAAAAAGCAAGTGAATATAAACCAGCATTGAGAAAAACAGCTTGTGGTTTGTGTTTGAAAGAAATTAAACGATGATCAAACTCCATGAAATATAGTGTGCAATATAACTTGTAAGCGTCACTCTCTGGCAAAAGTTCAATGTTTCGAATGCAAAGACAATGATAAACTAAGAAGAAAGTCTTTGTTGTACAATCTTAGTTGGTATTGTACTATTTTACCTTTTTTAGAAAATAATAATATTAAATCGCATTGCTTTCTCTGATTTCAGTATAATTTTAGATTTTGCAAATAATATAAAAATTAATTTTCACTCTTGTTGGAAGGATTTGCTTTTCTGATGTGTCTCTTATTACTATAATGAAGTAACTTACAACTGCAAGGGTAAAAATTAACAAACTTACTGTGTCGTAAAAAGTATGACAAGCGCCCGCTGGAAGGTTAAATATCATTACGGGCTCCTTTAAACCTAATTGGGTTCGGAAAACTTTTGAACCTCCTTCTGTCAGATTTTTCAATAAACATAAGCCTAAATAGTGGTAATTAAATCATTCATTTAAAATATTTAATCAAAATGTGTTACAGTTAATATAAAATAAAATTTTGAGATTCTTTATTTATCAATCATTAAAATATTATTTACTCACCTATTTTTCAATTTAAGAGGATGCCACAAAATATTTCGGAAGAAAATTGGAGTCACAAAGCATTTTCACAGCTAAAGTTCATGAATGAAAAAAAATTAAGAAACTTTGCTCTAGGGCATTGATATTTTTATCTAGATTAAATTCTACTTAATATACAAGTCTATGTGTTCTTAAGGGTAAAGAACATCTGAGATAAGAAACTAATT
>BGPR01017602.1:0-32250 GCA_013235015.1 Araneus ventricosus | reverse complement strand
GTTAAATGGTCTTTTCCCCAAAATTTCAGACCTCAAACAATTTTCGAACGCAAACCGGTAGCGAGAAATCTGTCTGTCCGTTTCTGTGAATATAACGACGAGCTATACTGATAAAATTGGACGTATGGTTTTATAATCGGAATTGTAGACTTGCATCATACGTGGGCGGGTCGGCAAGTAGGTCACAAACCGATATGAGAGTGCGGGAATCGGTAGTGAATTGTTTCCAAATAGGGCAATACATAGTGCTGTACATAGTGCTGTACATAGTGCATATATTTCCTTCTTTTTGTTTTTCTTAAATAAAACTCCCGCGTCTTGCCCATCAAACCGTTCACTGACCGGCCTGGTCACGGGTACGGGGGTAAGAGACGGCGTTCTGTTCTGTGTGATGCTCATTTCGAATTTGAGATAACAGTTGAACAGTTGCATTTGAAAACGGAGGCTGTGCTCGAGGAATGTACACTGGTAGTGTTTTAGGATTCTCAAGAAGTTTTTGCTCGTTCATTTCCTAAAACGGAGTGAAACTGTGGCTGCTACCTCCTACTGTAACATTCTGTCGAAGCTTCGGCATGCAATTCGAAAAAAAACACCCAGGCCTATTGACTCGAGGAATTTTGTTCCATCGCAACAATGCCAGGCCTCATACAGCTCGATTAACCAAGTAGAAAATTGAAAAGCTTCGGTGGCATCTTCTTAAACATCCGCCTAACTCCCCAGACTTAGCTCCAAGCGATTATCACCTGCGTGGTCCTCTTAAATTGCACTTGGGCAGCAAGCGTTTGCGACTGATGCAGACGCTGAACGTGAGGTACATAAGTGAACGAGACAGCTGTCCAAAGACTTTTATGCAGAAAGTGTTCGAAAACTCATGAAGAGGTGGGATAAATGTATGAACGTAAATGGCGACTATGTAGAGAAATAAATATGCTTTTTAAGTAAATATTTAGTTTATCATTTTTTTATTCGCTTTTGTAACCTACTTACTGACTTCCCCTCGTATTTTGAGCAAAACCTTTCAGAGGATTGATTGTCGGTCGGTCTTCTCATTTCCGCTTAAGCGAGCACGTTAGCTGAGAAAGGCAACAACCTAGAGAGTTGTGGGATCGCCCACTGTAAGGGAAGGGAGTTCAGAATACACGCGTGGCAACATTCTCGAGGCCGATAGTTTAAGTTTATGGGAAAGTCGAGACGAGAAGACTCCCTTTAGTTGTTTAGTTTAAACAGTGTTCCCACTGTACTTTGCGATTGCATTAATTAATGCAATGGAACCTCGATTATCCGCCCTCTATCATCCGAGATCTCTGTTAACCGAACCTGTGCCAGAAAATCGAAGCGTTTTCATTTTGCAATAAAGCCGACGAATTTTTCAGAAAAGAGTGTGAGCTGATTTTCACGAAGCGAAGGGCGGCGATCTTTTGCAACTCAAAAAGTTATTTAGAGAAAAGATGAAAATCCATTCTTAATCGCTTGCGTGAGAGAAATTTCACGACGCTATGTCGTTGTAAATGCGTGTGAATAGCGGCAGCGAATGTGTTAAAGAATCGTTGGGAGAATGCAAAGGAAATCGGTGACATCCTTTCATCCAAACTGTTTGAAAAAATGAATATAAGAAGACTAATTAGATTTTCCTGAAATGCCAGTTGGTGGCAGCACTCGCGGACTTATTTTTATGATTTCGAATTAATAATTGTGGGAAACCTTGTCGAAAGAAAAGAAGTCACGATTTAAAATTTAATCCCTTTCGCCACGGCGCGGCGGTTCGTTCCACTGTAGCGCCGCCCCTGAACTGGTCTCCCCGCCAAAGGTGTAAACATTGCGCGTGAATAGTCTTTGTGGTTTGCGTTTACGTCTTACGCTCGAACATGTTCTTTCAAGAAAAGGGACCTTTCTTTAAAAGAATATATTCATAATTTCTACGTAGATAATAATTATTATAATACAGTGTACTCCCGATTATCCGGGTTAATCACCGGGAGGGATCGCACGGACAATAGAAAAACACGGATAATCCGAAAAATCATTTTTATTAAAGAAAAAATCAATATCGGTACAAAAATATAAAAATTACTTCCATTTGCATGCAGTCTAACATCAAACTAGGAGTTTTCCTTTTAACATTTACTGCTTTAAAAAAATCTGTAATGCATCTTTGTTTCTGTTGTTTGTTCATCTCTTGTCGTTATATCGACACATATTTTACGAAACCGCAGTAATGTCACCGTAATCGAATCCTCTTTGTCCCGTATAATCTAACAAAGTTTCCACAGATTGTTGAACAGCAGAATGAGAAATTGTGTTTCCCTCATTTAGTGCATCTTCTGCATCAGTACGATCTGATTCTCCGTTATCAAGTTTTTGAAGGATTTCTAATTTTTGTTTAACATTTAAAACGTTTCGTTTTCGTTTCACACCACTCATTTCTACCAGTAAAAAATTTCACGCTACTATCTGACGATAAACAAGACGAAAAAACTAAAGGAACACGTGCGAAAGTGAAAGAGGACGAAGAAGTTAAAGAATGAAGTGTCAGGCAGAAGCGTGTTCGTAAGAGAATGAGCTAGCAGGAAGTGGATGATTCATTTCTCCGAAAATTAGGGGTTGAACCGGTAGAGATTGCACGTGGAGGAAGAAAGAAAAAATCTATTCTTTAGCCTCCGCCGTCACGGCTCACTAGTTTCACGGATTGAATCTCTCGATCCAACATCAATATCGATTTTACATGCGTGATAAGCATGAAAATAATTCCTCTTTAAATTTTTTTTGTGAGTCCGGAATGAGCACGGATAATATAGAGTATACTGTATAATTATTATTACTATAATTAAGGTTCGAATGAATGCCGCAATGCATAGGTACTTCGCCTCCGAGGGTTGCTTTGCGAAGGGGGGCTATAGCCGGCGTTAGGAGCGAAAGGGTTAACCGAGTTGTCGATTCCGGTCCCAATCAGGCCGGATAATCGAGGTTCTATTGTGCTACGAAGCGAAACACAAAAACGTGCCATATCGTTTAACTATGCGAGAGAGTCCAAAGGCTATTTAATTGAACCATTTCTCACCGTGCTTTACAGTTGCAATAACGAATACCAGACGAAGATACTAGTTGATATTTTTTTAAATTGCAAAAATTTCAAAATATATCGTCTGGATATCTGTTATCGATATTCAGCAAAATCAGAGGATTTGAACACTGTCTTTTAGAAGTAAAGTGAATATTTGTGTTTTTACGATAAAATATCCCCGCATGTTGATCTCGCACGTATTTGTTGACTTTTGAGTTCGGAGGATATCGGCTGATAAAAGATCTTCTCTCGTAGATTTCGAGAATGAAAATAAATAAACCAACTCTGAAATATAAATGATGTCAAGGGAGTATTTGTTCAGCTTTCTCGTATAAAATGTTTCAACAACAACAATCTCATTTTAAGTGCTTTCGAGGTTGTAACCTGAAAACCAATTTCAACGTAGAAAGCAAAAAAGAAAACTCATTTCGTAAGAATTATTTTTTAGGAGAACTTTTTAATTTTCATTTCTGCCCAATTCGTTGTAACTTGCGTAAAAATATAAAGGAAGCAGTTATAATATTAAATTTTTAAAAAATCTTTAGCTCTTTTCCATTTTAATCTATGGTCTCCTAATGACTTCATAAAATATTTCTCGAATTTTAAATTTTGTATCGGGTTTCATGCCGTGGTATATCAAATGATTTTGACATTGATACCAAGTTTTGAATGAACACAACGATTTACAACAAAAAAATCTTTTGGAATTACATTTCCATCGGCCAAATCGTATTTATAAATGAAACCATTTTATAACCGACCAGCAAATAAATATGAGGAATTAAAAAATTCTCATTTCACAGAGTTTCTTGCAGTTTTCGCTATCAAGTGAGTTTTCTTCCAAGATTTGTGTCTGTGCAACTGAAATGCAACAAACGCAGGCTGTTTACGAAAGAATGCCCCGACTTTGAAGGGCCGCAACTCCTCAACAAAACAAGTAAGCTCTCCATTCTACGAATAGTCGCGTTCGCAAGTTCTTTATTCGGCGAGATAAAATGTTTTTCCCGCCACTGCGGCGAACGTTGACGAACTGCGAACGCGAATACGTAATACCGAACATCTTGGAAAAAGGTGTGGATGAGTTCGGCTATCGACTGGATATAGTTCGCGTTTCTGGTGGTGGTCGCATTGAACATTTATAATTTTAAATATTTAAAATGTTATTTTTGATTTCATGTGTCCAAAAAGGTTGTAACTTCTTTTGTTTTGTGATTGTAGCCTTTCAAAGTTGGGGTGTTCTTTAATGAACACCTTGTATAACTGAAAGATAAACCTCCAATCTCTTGTATGTACATCTTTAAAATCTTCACAATATTTGATAGTAAGCTTCTTGGTTCATTGATATCCCTCCGGGGAGGACACTTCAAATAGGGAGATGAGAAGTCGCCGGATAATCAAGCAGGTTCTCGCTCTTCCGGAGGGTGCATCAACGGTGGTGAGATTGTGTTGGCCACTTCTCCGATGACGAAACGTACCTCCCACAGGAGGGATTGGTGCTTGGGTCAGTGATGACCATTTTGTAAGTGGCCACAGTACCCGTTGATGCTGTAAGATCCCCCAAGATCATTAGCGACCAGTAACTTTTTTCCCATGCCATGGGTCACTGAGCAGAACAGGTGTCTCGGCGGGAAGTCCAGCTTGTCAACCATGGACATCTCGTTAAAAGGCCGACAAAGAGAGCCGGGGAGTCCAGCCTGTCACCAGGACCACTCGTCAGTGGAAGTGATTGCTAGGGTCATTTATCTCCAGCCTGAGAACCCGCTTGCGGCAGGAAAAGGACCAAGAAGTAGGGAACCAATAATGGCTCGCTGAAATAGACTCCACCTACAAAATTGACGAGGATTCGTGGAGAGGCTTTTGACCGCTCCCCCAGTGGGAGGGAGATGAGGGTTAAAAAGAAAGAGAGAATTTTGGAAGAGGACAGAAAACGAGCAAGGGCTCGTTTTTCTTTTGGTGATGACAACGAGAGACTGAGGACAGAAATCTCGAGTCCGGTCGACGGAAGACCGACATCTTTCATTTAGGCCACTCGTAGAAGTGGGCCTGTTTTGGTCGTGTGCCAGAGTAGGCCGAAGGAAGCCGGAACTGTAATCATTTATTCTATTAATTTTCTTATATTTAATCAAGAACATTGCTCAATAAAACTCTTGCACGCACGTGCTAATTTAAAAAGAGTATTTCTTTTCTCTGGACTTTCCTCCCCAGAGTCATTAGCTGTCAAACACGTTACAATGCCGACCCCTCACGAGGCTTCGTCTGCTGATCCCTGACCGGATGGACTTCCCTTCAGGTATTTTGGCCAGTTGCAAAATGTCAATCACTGGTCGGTGTGCGGGGCAGTGTCGCTTCATTTTTAACCTTTCTCGCCCAGATGGCTTCGTCTCAATTTTATTATCTTCAAGTACAGGAATAGCTTAGAAAGCAGAAGTGGAACAAGTCAAAGCAAAAAGACAATGACACTAAAGTCATCAGATGTCGAATGAAAAAGAACAATAACTGAGATTACGTAATTTTGTATCACGTGTGAGGAAACAAAGGGGGGAGAGGAAGTGGTACAGCGCATAAGATGTCCTACTTGGGTTCATGCACTGTGTGCTTGTGTGAATTTAGAATAACATATTTTTGCTCTAACTGTGCTTGAAGAAATTGGCGGTCCAATCCGGGCAACTGGTTCCCTTGATTGGACCGATGACACAATTTTTAAAGCTATTTTTTTCCGACTGTGAAGTTTGTTTCATAAAAAAAAATAATTACGTTTGATTTGAAGATGAGCTACAAAAAAATTATACTACTCGTTTTCCATTAAAATCACTTCTCTGAATTCTTTCATTAAAATCACTTCTCTGAATTCTTTCATTAAAATTACTTCTCTAATTTCTTTCATTAAAATTACTTCTCTAATTTCTTTCATTAAAATTACTTCTCTAAATTCTTTCATTAAAATCACTTATCTAAATTCTTTCATTAAAATCACTTCTCTGAATTCTTTCATTAAAATTACTTCTCTGAATTCTTTCATTAAAATTACTTCTCTAAATTCTTTCATTTAAATTACTTCTCTGAATTCTTTCATTAAAATTACTTCTGAATTCTTTCATTAAAATTACTTCTGAATTCTTTCATTAAAATTACTTCTCTGAATTCTTTCATTAAAATCACTTCTCTTCTTGACATTAAAAAATGTCCAGGCCCTATTTGCACAAGCTATTTTACGAAACCTCCACGATGTCCCTACGATATTCTGAATGACTCACAACATCGTAAAGATATCTCATGAATATCAGGGGGCATCTTGTGCCAACAGGGGGCGGTTCGAATTCGGCGACTCCCCCCTTTCTGTTGCATCCATCTGCCACGAGGAAATGGAATTTGTTGGATCTCCGCTACGTGCCAGTCACGGTGAGTTAAGAACAGAATTCTCATTTAATATTGAGGATTTTAGTATGCGGTCAAATCTCGATAAGCTTGCGCAGAGAGATTGCCCACCCATATAAGTGACGAGGAGGCCTGGTCATTCAGTGACTCCGATGCCTAGGCAGGACGGGGGATATCATTTATGGCTCTTATGGTGTTTTTTGCCCTTGCCCTTCTCCTTTTTTGTGTGTGTTTGTGTTTAACGGATGTTCTAATATATATGTATGCGTTTCATGTTTTATGTGTGTGTATAGAGGTGACCCGCGGTGGTCCATTGCAATTCTGATGTTTTTCATTTGTGGATGTGCTGGTTTTGTTTCCTATTGTATGGCACATGTACCGTATTATGTATTGTTTGTAAATGACGATTGATTCTTCCTTTTCATGATGTAGCTTGTTTACCGGGTTTTTGTTAATGACTGAATTTTCTCTGTTTTTTTTATGAATATTGTGACTGTTTTTGTATTTATTCTGTGATTTGCATGTTTGGTACTGTCTGTGGGTGCACTGTTTTGTATTACTTTGCTCGTTCATTTGTAGACTCTTGAGGACCGAGTGTGAACTTTTCTCCGTCGGCCGTTTTACCGCTCCATAGCCAATGGGTGAGTGGGTCGACGTGGGTTGTAAGTAAATAAATGGTACCTCATACCGCTCCATACCCAATGCGGTGGAAATTGGGTCGGCAGTAGGTTGTAAGTAAATAAATGGTACCTCTTACCGCTCATACCAATGGGTGTGGGTCGACGTGGGTTGTAAGTAAATAAATGGTACCTCTTACCGCTCCATACCAATGGTGAGTGGGTCGACGTGGGTTGTAAGTAAATATAGTTTACTACCTTACTCCATACCAATGGGTGAGTAGGTCGACGTGGGTTGTAAGTAAATAAATGGTACCTCACTTACCGCTCCACTCAATGGGTAGGTGGGTCGACGTGGTTGTAAGTAAATAAATGGTACCTCATACCGCTCCATACCAATGGGTGAGTGGGTCGACGCGATATTGTAAGTGTAAATGGTACCTCATACCGCTCCATACCAATGGGTGAGTGGGTCGACGTGGGTTGTAAGTAAATAAATGGTACCTCATACCGCTCCATACCAATGGGTGAGTGGGTCGACATTAGGTTGTAAGAAATAAATGTGCTTACACTCCATACCAATGGGTGGAGTGGGTCGACGATGGGTTGTAAGTAAATAAATGGTACCTCATACCGCTCCACCTGTGGGTGAGTGGGTCGACGTGGTTGTAAGTAAATAAATGGTACCTCATACCGCTCCATACCAATGGGGAGGTGGGTCAGCGTAGGTTGTAAGTAAATAAATGGTACCTCATACCGCTCCATACCAATGGGTGAGTGGGTCGACGTGGGTTGTAAGTAAATAAATGGTACCTCATACCGCTCCATACCAATGGGTGGTGGGTCGACATTTGTAAGTAAATATATGTAACATCCTTACCGCTCCATACCAATGGGTGGGTCGACGTGGGTTGTAAATGATGTCCTTTTACCGCTCCATACCAATGGGTGCGATTGGAATGACATTGGGTTGTAAGTAAATAAATGGTACCTCATACACTCCTACCATAATGGGTGGATTGGGTCGGACGTGGGTTATTAAAGTAAATGAATTATATACCGCTCCACTGTGGGTGAGTGGGTCGACGTGGGTTGTAAGCAATAGAAATAAATGGTACCTCATACCGCTCCATACCAATGGGCGAGTGGGTCGACGTGGAGTAAGTAAATAAATGGTACCTCATACCGCTCCATACCATTGGGGAGTGGGTCGACGTGGGTTAGGTGCATCGTGGTGACCTCCATACCGCTCCATACCAATGGGTGGAGTGGGTCGACGTGGAGTTGTAAGTGAAATAAATGGTACCTCCTCTACCTCCATACCAATGGTGGATTGGGTCGACGATAGGTTGTAAGTAAATAAATGAGACCTCATCGCACCTTTCCAGCCGTGGGTATGGGTCGACGTGGGTTGTAAGTAAATAAATGGACTGCCTCACTCCGCCTGGCCGGTGGAGTGGGTCGACGTGAGTTTTGGTAAATAAATGGTACCTCATACCGCTCCATACCAATGGGTGAGAGTGGGTCGCGTGGGTTGTAAAAAATAAGATGGTACCTCATACCGCTCCCCCAATGGGTGAGGTAGATTACGTGGGTTGTAGTAAATAAATGGTACCTCATACCGCTCCATACCAATGATGGTTGGGAATTGGGTCGACGTGGGTTGTAAGTAAATAAATGGTACCTCATACCGCTCCATACCAATGGGTGAGTGGTCGACGTGGGTTGTAAGTAAATAAATGGTACCTCTTCCGCTCCATCAATGGGTGGAATTGGGTCGACGTGGGTTGTAAGTATAATGGTCCCATCCTCTGCTCCATACCAATGGGTGAGTGGGTCGACGTGGGTTGTAAGTAAATAAATGGTACCTCATACCGCTCCATACCAATGGGTGGGTCGACGACAGGTTGTAAGTAAATAAATGACACCTCATCCATCCCATACCAATGGTGAGTGGGTCTACGTGGGTTGTAGAGATAAATAAATGGTACCTCCTTACCGCTCCATACCAATGGGTGAGTGGGTCGACGTGGGTTGTAAGTAAATAAATGGTACCTCATACCGCTCCATACCAATGGGTGCGACGTTCGGTATATGGGTTGTAGAGTAAGTAAATGGGTACCTCATACCGCTCCATACCAATGGGTGGGAGTGGGTTGAAAAATGGTTGTAAGTGTCACATAAGGCACCTCATACCGCTCCCCCTGTCTGGAGTGGGTCGACGTAGGTTGAGTAAATAAATGGTACCTCATACCGCTCCATAGCCAATGGCAGGTGGTGTCGACGTGGATTGTAGAAGTAAATAAATGGTACCTCATACCGCTCCATACCAATGGGTGAGTGGGTCGACCATTAGGTTGTAAGTAAATAAATGGTACCTCAGCACCGCTCCATGAATGGGTGAGATTAGATTCGACGACCGGTTTGTAAATAAATAAATGATTATTATGGTTTACTTGTCAACTAGTCCGCTGAAATTTTGCCCTACAAAGGGTCGCGGTGGCCTAGTGGTAAGGTCTCGGCTTCGGGGAGGGGAGGGAAGGTTCCAATTTTGAAACCCGATTCCATTTAAGATCTATCGTATATGTGGGATCGTTGCACGTTAAATCGGACGTAGTAGGTAAAACGTCCATCCGTTGGTGGGGTGCGGAAGTTTGGAGAGCGAAGTGCCAGCTCAGGTGTCGTCCGCGTCTTCTGACCGCGATTAAAACTAATGAAACCTCCCAAAATAGTCCTCGTGTTGCTTTAAAACGGAACGTTAATATATAGAAACAACACCCCTTCGTGCCTCATATCTAGAATCGGGAAGTTAATGTAAGTAAATTAAACTCTATCGTACAAAAGAAATTATTTGTCGAAAGAAATCTCCATTTTTTAAATTCATTTTTCTTTAAAACCCTTTTTAAAGATTTTTCGTATGAAGTGATTAAGAGTTAGAGATAATTTTGAAAACGTAACGATGCAGCAAACGGTGGGATTTCGAACAGAAGTACCTAAATGTAATGATTCTGTGGAACGGAGAACAAAATGCTTCTATCGCTCCTCGAGGTTTACAAAATGGAGACGATAATTCATTCGAAGCGTATTCCTTTTCTTTGTCCCTAGGTGTGTTTAATGTTGGTTTTCTTCTTCCTTGTCGCTATCGTTTTCGGGATAACTGCACTCCTGTGAGCAAGCAGGCCCATCTTTTAAGTTTATTCATATTAAGCGAAGTAACTTAACGACCCCCTTGCTGCATTTTGCATTTCCGAAAAAGGACAGATGTCGCTACATTCTGCGGGGGTATTTGCTTTTCTGAAAAGATTGCAGTGTTCGTAATTTAGCAGACATCGGGTATTTTATCAGCCGATAATCTAATGACGTTCTCTTTTCTTTCTTTTTTCGCAACTTCTTTTTAGTATTTGGATAATTTAAGGACGTTTTTTTATGAACGAGTTAGAAACAAAATTGTGTACTTTTGTGGGTTGAGTTTTTTCATCTAATGGTAGACAATTAAAACGATATTTTTTATTCTATTACTTTGTATTTTTGAAATAAACATTTTGCGAAATTTTCTAAAAGTTGTAAATATATGCTTCGGACTTTGTACAAAATATAATCTTTTATTCCGTAGAAGCTGAAACAAGTATTTACTTAAAATATTGTATACTTCTGTATATAGATTTATTTATCTCCTTGCAATAAATTGCTATTTGCTCTTATTAATTTGTGAATCAGAAGGAATCGCTACACTAAATAAAAAACTGGTTGAAAATGAAATTAAATGTACAAGTAGCCGAAATCTTCGATTGTATCGAGAAAACTTTAAGCAATGTTCGGAGATATTGTGCACATTCTGTGAACGTAGGTTTGGTGCAGTTTGATCCTTGCGCCATAAAACTCGAAACTTACCTTACCTATGAAGGGCACGTAGGTGACACAGAGCCCTCGTGGAGGAGGTCTCGTCTTTTCGATAGGATGGCCACAAGTTCGAGCCCTCGTGGATGAGGTCTCGTCTTTTCGATAGGATGGCCACAAGTTCGAGCCCTCATGGATGAGGTCTCGGCTTTTCGATAGGATGGCCACAAGTTCGAGCCCTCATGGAGGAGGTCTTGGCTTTTCGATAGGATGACCACAAGTTCGAGATCCGATCCTAGTCGCTGGTGCACGTCGGCAATCTCGCTTTACTCAAAGTCTGGAGAGCGGAATTGCGGTTCAGGGATCGGTCACACCGTCTGGCCAAGGTTTAAAATGATGATGGTCATTTTAAATAGCCCCCTTGAGCTTCAAAATAGAACATCTAAAGCCTGCATCTAAAATTATTTTTACCATCATAAATCCTTTTTGAAATAGAAGTCAAATATATTGATTAAACATACAAGTCCAGTTAAGGACCAAATTTAAAAAGACGAGCAGAGACGTGTGTTTGTTACCAGCAACCTAAAATAATTACAAAACGAAATCACAGCGTTTGCTGTTTGCGATGATTAGCTAGATATAGCTCGCACAGACGTAAAACACGCAATATGTGCAGTAACCAGAAAATGGACCTTCAGACAATCTTACCTTTTTTCCCTCTGGCGTGCGCAGGCAATTTTCACCCCCACTTCTCTTCCTGACTAAATTATTCTTTTACTCATTGGTGGCAAGATTAGGAGGAACCGATTCCTCCTAATGTATTAGATTAAAATAAATCAGAGGCACATCCTGTGCTGGCACAGAGTCGTCTTTGTTTCAGGGAGAAAAAAAAACTTATCATGCCAAACATGAGTTGCTTTTTCTCTTCTAAAACTTGTCTAAATATCGCTGATAACATTTTGTCTTGAAGACGGGACGAATGCCATTTTCTTTTACCTTTCGTAAATTGCTAATCAAGGCTATCGAAATTATTTTCCTTACTTTATATTATAAGGTGCGAGGATGGACAGTTTCGATCCCGACCATTGCTGCTTCCCTGGCTGTCCAGTACAATTTCTTGTGCGAAAACTTCCTTCTTAATAGGCGTCTCATTTTGAAATACTTGTGATGAGCCGTCTTTTAGTCAACTGCAGAACTTCGGTCTGTCTGCAGTTGCTTTTCACACCGATTTGAAGCTGTGAAACTCGAGATATCATTATCGCGCACTTTTATTTACCTCGATTTGTATCGTGTTTGCCAAGATGGGATTTTGTTATCGGTTTTTCACCCACTTCGTACTTTGTGCACTTCTATATTCTCGAAGAAAATATACTATTTCATTATTTTCACAACTTAATTATCACTTAATCGAATAATTCAATTAAATTTTGATTCCGTACGAGAGGCGTCGCCTGATGGTGGATTTGAGATAAATATTGATTTCATTAGTCCGTAACATTTTTAATAATGGATTGCAAATTGCAGACTAAGCTGATTAAAATAAAATAAGGAATCTACTTTTTTCGTACACCAATAAACGCGTGTTTTAAAAAACTATTCTCGTTAAATTTACTATTTATATTTCTTTCTATTATTTGCATCCTGTTTCCCTATAAGATATTTCTAAATTAGAATGACTTTTAGGAAGGCTTTATCTATAAAATAGTCTAAGCTTTCATTGTTTTCTGAAAATTGACCGAAACTTAATATTACCATCATGAGTTCATTTGTATTCTGCCTTTGCGCAAACATGAAACCTTATCTTTTCAAGGTCTTCCATCCAGTAACGAAAAGATTATAATATAAACTTTTGTAAATGAAGAAGGAATTACTAATAAGCTCCTGAAAATTGACATTGTTAATAGGGGCATATTAAAAATTTTATTTTAAACCCTTTTGTGAGTGCCGTTTTACATACGCATTTTATGCTATCACGATGTCTGCCCGTTTTTAATGTGTTTACTGTGTAGGAATTATCTCTTGAAGTACCGTTGTTCAAAATGGTTACAGTGGAATTTGGATGTTCGATACAATCTGCTTAGATGCATCAACTTCTTACAGATCTAATCGTAATGTTAGGGAAATCAGTAATTCATTCAATCGTAAGACTCTTAGCTGTTGTTCACTTATATTTAGTCAAAAATGACCTTGAGAAAGCTCTAGAAAAGGATAGAATATATCTGCTTGTAATGCGAGTATAACTGAGAACATCGTTTGCATAATTTATGCAATTTTCACTTTCTCGTGAACGATTTATTCATACAGAAGTATTGTTACCGTAAAAAAAAATAAGTAAATCAATAAAATCATGTCGGCAAGCCGGAGAGCGACAGTAGAATTTTTTTGCCCAAAGATATCAGGAAAAGGGACTTTAAATTCCCTCGCCATTTCCTCTTCTAATTTCATAAGGGTTGGAACTATGAGGAATGAAAGAGGTTGGAAGAGAATGTGACTGATGAGTTTTCCAACAAGGGGTCACAAGCTTAGGTTAAAACTCAGTCGAAGTTGCCGGTTGATTCCAGCCCGTGTCTTGTGTGTTAATAATGGGGTTATAACTTCTAAACAATTGGTCTCTTTTGGCTCTCGGGATGAAAACAGTGTCTCTCGGCTTGAATGGCCAACACTGTCTGCAGAAAACGCTAAAACGGTTTTATGCGGCTCGCATTAATCCCCTGATGACGCATTAATGTTTTTAATCGTCAATATTTTACTATTTTGTCCTTATGTGTGTGTGCTTGATTGACATCAGAAGCTCAAAAATACCATACTAGGATGAATGTTGGCACGTATCCTTACAGCAAGATGGCAGATCTGTATTAAATTTAACTGCTAAATTCATCAACAAACAGTTGAGCTTCTCTTAAACGTGAAAATAGTTTTCCTCATATTAATTAGGACTTAAAAAAGTGTCAAAGCCATTAGAATAATGGAATAAATATACTAATAAAAATTGAAAAATTATTTGAAAGTATTGCTATAAATAATGATAAGAATAAAATTTTCATAAATTATGGATATTTAGAGCGAAAAAAGTTGCTGTCAAAAAGACAATTTTTTTTCCTTCTAAACACAATTGTTTGTTCTCTCTACTATCTTGATGGCACCTTCTGTCTTGAGAATATGTTTCGCATTAATTGAACTAAGATTTTTGTACCGAATTATAATATCTATAAATGACTTAATATTAGTTCATAACTTGAAAAATACGATCATTCGATCCCCCCCCCCCCCGCAGCCAGCGTCCCGGGATTCTTAAGCATTCCAAAATGAAGTTCAGAAAATCTAGTCACAAAAGATTTTATGGATGCTGAGGACATTTGATTGCATAACAGAGAGGTACAATAATTTTCGCCATATTGTCGTCGGTCAGGCAGATGTCACCGAGTCCACAAAAACCTTTCGTCGAACTACTGCAGTCAATTAGAATTTGCGATTCATTATTGTGTGACAGAAATCTGTTATCTAAGCATAAGTAAATCAACCGTAGGAGATAGAAATCTGTTATCTAAGCATAAGTAAGTCAACCGTAGGAGATAGAAATCTGTTATCTAAGCATAAGTAAATCAACCGTAGGAGATAGAAATCTCTTATCTAAGCATAATTAAATCAACCTTAGGAGATAGAAATCTGTGAAATCATTTTTGCTGTTCATCGTAACGACTCAAAATGAGTCAAGTTTAAACTGGCCACATCTCGAAACTGTAGTTTTGGACTTGGCGACTTTTGCCTGAGCGACGACCGTATGTTATAAGCGCCACTCTTATATGGGGATAGCCAGTCAAAAGTGGAGGGGAGGGCACTCGATTTGAAAACGGGAAAACTTTCATCATCAGAACGAAATAAAAGTCTTCTATTTTAAATTTGATTTGCAATGGCTAATCTTAGTGTTTTTTTAAATGTTGTCTTTTTTTTTCTGTTCTCTAGGTAAAGAATGGTTCTCTTGAAATGCCTTAAAGGTACGCCAAGAGCAAGACTGTTTCCGATTCACAGCTGAGGTGCGATTTTAGAAGAAAGAAAATTCCTCTCCACTGTCGTTCCACTCGCAATTAAGTGCTCTTCTCCATCAAATCCTCTCGCCCACCCCTCTCTCATCAAAGACTCACGCGCTGACAGCAAGCAGTGATAAAAGTATTTATTTTCTGGATTTAATTCGGACGTTGATGGATGAAACGCCCTCTATCTAAGGTGAGAGAAGAAAAAAGAAGAACCAAAATGATAAAGAAACGACATGGTTCGAACAGCAGTCGCCTCAGAATGAATTCGACCGACGGCATTTTTGTTTTCTTCGCTTTCGACTGAGTTCCTCCCGAGAAGAAGTTAATCTTGGTTTTATAGCCAATCGATTTTAATTCTTTGGACGTTTCCAAGAGATTGCTGCTATTTGGAAAAGTTTTTTTAAAAATAAGAATAAGAAGACGGAATTTTGTGACTTGTGTAAAATTGGCAGCGTACGACAGTGCCATTCCTTCTTTTGTGGATTTAAAAGTGAAACTAACTCTTACAGCTTTTTTACACATTTTTTACTCTTCCATTATAAGATTGTGCATCAGGAAATCATCCGCTCAAAATTATGCTGTATTTGTCATTAATATATGCAACCATTTACCCTTTTTCCGGTGGCTTTTTTTGAACAAAAATGTGTGAAAGAATTTTATACAGAAATTAGATTTCGATGATCGATTTTAGCATTTATTGACACAGCGTGACCGAAACACGATAATGCCAAATTTTAACCATTACTGAATAAGTCATTGAGAAGTGACCTGTCGAAAATGGCTATTTCCCCCACTGCCAATGGTTCCGCCAATAGACCAATGACTCTTGCCCCACCGTCTATTGGCAGGCCCAGGAAGTACAGTTTGCCCGTCATTTACCCTAGGCCTTCCCTATCCGTCTACGCGAATGCCGCGGAGACCACGAAGGAGTCGATATCGCGACGCAGGAAGTTCAGTCAGGTCGGGCAGGTGATGGGCCATCGCCTGTCCACCACAATAGGGTGGCGGAGTCCCATCTCGCAACACGACGTCGTCAACCAAGCCAAAAGTTTGTGCGGGAGGTATCTGAGAGCCAAGCTCAGGTCCTGCTCCGCTGTCCACAAGAAACTTGGTCTCCAGAGACTGAAGAGTGTCAGCAACCTGGCTTGTGGCTCTAACACGGCAGAGATAGCCAACGAGCTTCGGTGAGTAGATGTTAATATTTGTTGATAAGTGCTGTTCCAAAAAAACGTCAATAACCAGACAGTGTTTGTTCAGGAGTGAAAGATCATTCCCTTACAGAGGAGTCTCCTTTTTTAAGGCAATGCAACTTGTAACATAACAAGTAATATAAAAAAAATTTAAGTCAATTCCTACTATGTATGAAATTATTAAATGTATTTGAATTTGAGTGGTAGTTTTCGAGATATAATGAAAAACGTACTGCGCATGCGCAAAGATATGGCTAAAATATGGGGGTGTTTCGATGATCCCATGGGCCATCCATATACCCAAGAACCAAGTCTGTAATGTTAATAGTTTTCGAGATATAATGAAAAACGTACTGCGAATGCGTCATGCAAAATATGAAATGATAGACAAACATACAGACAAGAAAGCGAATTAATATTGCATCGTCATCTAGTTCTGAGCTATGTTTAAAGCTTCAAGTCTCCAGCTCATCGGGAAGTTAGTTTAAAATCGATTGCAAAATTTGAACAAGATTATATATATATATATAGGGAGAGTGTGAACTAATAGTAGGAATTGAAAAATGCGTCAAATTAAATTATGCAGTTTTTTAAAATTATGTATCTAAGTATAATTCTGGTATTTAGTTGATTAAGAAAAGCAGAAATATAACTGTTTTACTGCAAAACTCTGTATTATTCTATATATCTAATCTCATTCAGGTTATCTTTGCAAAGCAGATTGGTGAGTTAGTAAAATACCAACCTCGGGATAAGCTAGTATCTACAATATCAACACTTCTGTACTAGCTTAAATGAAACTTAAAAAGTTAAGCAAATAACTTTATCTTCAAGTTAATGGGTTTGTTTTTTGTTCCATTTCCACGCTGATAAGCGCTATGAATACGAGGGAGATCAGAGATTCATTGCCCTAAGTAGTACGGTGAATTGAATGCTTTTAAAATACTCTATTCTTTCACTGACTCGAGGCAGGATCATTAATCAGCAGGAATCTCTGTTACTTTTTGAAACGAAAGACAAATAAAATTTTGTTCGTTACCTAAAATTTTGTATTTGATTGACTAGGATTTTCAGGTCATTTGTGAATTTCGAAACCTCTTAATTTGCTGCTGTGACGATTCTGCTGACAGAGTTAGAGTATTTATTTTCCTTTCCTTGCTCAAGGAGAAAAAATTGGCGCATACTAGGGATTTTTTTTTATTTTTATTGTTGGTTTGATCCAAATTTCCTTTTGAGTTCAAATATTTGTTTATAAATTGGAGAAGCTTTAGATATCAACTGAAGGATATATCCTGGTATCCAGCGCAATACGCACTTTTCAAAGTAAGGTATTCGATGTAATTAATTGGTCAATTCACAGTAGATTTCTTCGACAAAATACAAATTTTTGTTTCATTTTGCTCTTGCTTCTACTAAATGGAAAATTATCAGTTGAGTTTTCTTGTGCATTTTTCTGTTTTGATTATCAAGTATAGAATAACTACCAATTTAGTTTTCTGATTTCAATAAATGTCATTTGGATAAACCATTGCTGCTGTTTTACTATGATCTTTTTTCAACTGACTTAATTGAGAAATCAGGTAATCTATCACTGAAATCATTTTCATTCTTCGCGAGTTATACCAAATGATAAATTGTTGAGAAATATCGTAGCCCACTTCTTAGCCTTATTCTTTGCTACATAAGGCTCACATTTTCTTCATCTACGTCAGATGTTTGCTTGCGCTGATCAATCCTTATGCAGAACGGAAATGACAGAATTCGCCGAGTGTTTTGACGCAACAATTCGAGTAATTTTGATTATTCATTTCATTTATATATAGTTTTCCTTCTTTTAAGAATTATCTGGGGAATTTTGATAATACCGCCTGACGAATATTGATTAAAGTACCAAATTATTTATTACTTTCTGCCTTCTTTTACCCGAAAGGATATTTCCCCATATATTGCATTTCTTAAAACCGAAATGCATCATTAGTTGCTTTGTTTTTCAAAAATAATCATTGGTACGTGGTCGTCTTTGCCATTAGATTCAATTTCGTCGTCATTAATGTTCCATTAACAGTGGGTCATCCAGGGATTGTATTTCCCCACGTGGCGCGATAGAGAAGAATCTATTTAGGATTATTTTTTCCTGTCCATGATGGAAAAAAGTCTGCCGCATTAGTGATGAAAGTATTAATTTGGCTTTCATTATTTGTAGATTTTTACTCCCTCCGTTGGACTTCAGCTCTGTTTGCCTCTTTGTCTAAAATTGGTATTGTGTATTAAGCCTAATAATTAAGCATACCAGTAATAAGTTATGTCTTTAATTCCGAAATAAGAATATGAATATTTTGTAGAAGAGAGCAGACCGTTCCTTCCCAAGCTGTCTTTTGCTATCAAAGCGTCGCAAATACATTTATTGTCATGCGGAGCGATCGATAATTGATTATTAATAGTTAAAAACTGTAATTATTATTATAGTTAATTGATCATTTAAGACAGACTAATTTTGTTGGCAGCCATTCAAGTGGGGAAAAGCCATTAACTACCAATCCAGGACCAGATCAAACTCAGAACGACATGCTTAGGCACCTCGGGCAATCTTCTTTGCTAACAATTTTACTTTTGTTCAATAGAATCTGGCATGAGAGGGTTTTCCCACTTTTATGACTCAAAGCTATGGTTATACCAATCCCTAAACCAGGAAAGGACAAACAAGACCCAAACAATTATCGACCGATCGCTCTGACGAGCTGTCTTAGCAAGTTGTTGGAACGTATGGTTGGTGACATACTAATGTATGTTTTGGAGACGAGTAAATGGTTCACCTCTTCTCAAAGTGGATTTCGTAAAAGGCGAGGTACCATAGACAATTTGTTGAAACTGGAAACGGCCTTTCGTGAAGCCTTCGTGCTAAAAAAACACCTTGTGCCGATTTTTTGCGACATGGAAAAAGCGCGCGATCGCACATGACGATATGGAATTTTAAAAGATTCATTTGACATTAGTTTAAAAGAAAACTTACCAATTTTTATTAAAAACTTACTACGACAAGAGTTTTCCAAATTCGCATTGGTAACATTTTATCAAATCATTTTAATTAACAAGAAAGCGTCCCTCAAGGAAGTGCTTTAAGTGTTTTATTGTTTATCATCAAAATTAATGGTATTGTTTCAAAACTCTCGGCATTTGTAAATAGTTCGCTTTTTGTAGGTGACACATACAAATGCATTGCGCTGGTGAAGACATGAGCTTCATTCAAAGGCAATTACAAACAGCCGTCAATAACATGACTGATTCGGCGTCGAAAAATTGATTTTGTTTCTCGCCACAAAAAACAGTCTGTATGCATTTTTTTAGAAAGCGAGGATTACATACAGACCCAGAATTCCAATTAAATTTGTCAACTATTCTTATTGTGCAAGAGACTAAATTTTTAGGAATTATATTTGACACGAAACTAACGTTTCGTTCACATGTCTAACACTTAAAAATAAAATGCCTTCAGACACTCAATATCATGAAAGTCCTGTCGAACACCTCTTGGGGTGCGAACAAAGTTTCATTGATGAGGATCTATAGATATCTTGTTCGCTCGAAGCTGGGCTATGGCGCGCCAGTATATGGCTCAGCTGCTAAGTACACTTTAAAAATGTCCATCACTAGGGACTGGGGCATTTAGAACCATCCCAATTCCTAGTCTCCATGTCATAAGTGGTGAACCATCTTTAGAACTTCGACGCCACAGACTGTCTCTCTCGGCCTTTTATAAAATTAAGAGCGATGAGTCTCACCCTCAACATTATAAGGTTATAAATCCTATTTTTGGATCCTTATTTTCAGTCAGACTATCTTTCACCCCTATTTTTGGCTTCAGAATTGGGGAAATCTTGAGGTACTTTGAAATTGATGATTTTCCAATCATCTCAAATGTTGAATTTCTACCCCCTTGCGAAGAAACAGAACTTGATTCTATGACAGGCAAACAATAAACTTTTTTGACAGACAAACAATAAACTTTATAATATCCAGCCTTCAATCAAAGGTTTTGGAAACCTCACTACTTGGAAACACGATGTCATTTTGACAAGACTAAGAGTAGGACACACTTTTTTAACTCATCGCCACCTTTTATGCTCTGATACAGATCCTATATGTAACATGTGTAATTGCATTTTAAGCGTTAAGCATATTTTATGTACATGCAAAAACTTTTATACCCAAAGACAAGCCCACTTTGGTGCACATATCGTTGATTTAATTGACATCCTTCGGGGTATTCCTAATGTCAATTTTTTTTCTTTTTTAAGTGAAGCTCAACTTTCTAAAATGATTTAGTTTTAACAGTTACATTGTTTTAAAATTCTATGTGATCTGAAAATAACGAACGTTTGGCGCAGTATGGCCGAATTGGCCCTTGCGCCATTAAACCAAACCAAATCAAAATGATCTTCTCCGTGAAACCACTTTCATTTCCATAAAAAATATTTATCTCTAATTTTAATAATTTTTTTAAAAAATATTATATATAAATATACGTGTATTAAGGACATCACGAACAAAAGCTCAGACGAAGAACTGTTGCCAGTACACATTAGAAGAATACAAAAAAATTTAAAAGCGGGCATTTCGCAGGCGATTAACAATTTATATCAGGAACAACTAACTATTGATTTGGATCAGTTGTTCCATTTTAGCCGGAATTATTTTTACTTTTCCAAGGGTGAAAATAGATGATTGTTCTCGTAGCTTCCTGTCCCCCACACCGTTTTGATACTGAACAGACCAAGCAACGCCGGCTATTCCGCTATCAATTTACGAAATTCAGTCAAACTATAGAATATCTAGGGAAACTATGAGATATCTGCTTTTTCGATGCTTTTCATTTGCGCTGGTGAGATTCGTAAAGCGTTCCTGTAAGATCAGGAGACGAAATTCGAGGTGCTGTTGTATGCATAGGGAAGGAAACAGTATTTCAAAATACTATTCCACCTTTCATTTACAAGTAGTTTCGAAACGAACTTTTTCTCCTTCTTGAAAAAATAGTTTCTTATCTTTCCTTTTACATTTCTTGCATTTTTCACAACAAAAAAATGTTTTCATAAATTACTGAAAAGTCAAGCAGAAGTTACGCATATTGGAATTATCGCATTAAAGCCCGTATGGTTTCAATAAATTTCGTAAAGTCGTATTTTTCAATAATATTTTGTATACTAATATTACATGTCGTGAACTCAACTGGAAAATTACTAAAAAAAATAAATCCTGCCCGAAACATTTGTTTTGTTGCCCTCTAAATCTAACGTCCCTATTTAGTCGAAGTCCTATTGATGCAAAGAAAAATAAAAACCTATCAAAATCTAAAATTATGTGAAATTCCGAAAAGAAAACATTCCCACAAGTGTATTTATTGATATATTTCTTAAATGCAAGTAAATTGATAAATATTTGAACAAACTTACCTTTCTATTCTTCACATTATATAAATAAACTATGTTTGAGTGTGACTTGAAAATACAAAAGGCTACGGTATCAATCGAACGTTTAATAAGCGCGTTCATCAAGCGAATGTAGAAGAAGCGAACTTTACTTTTTTATAAAATTTATGCTGAAAAAATAGTAACCGTGACTTTATGACGCATTTTTAGAAGCTTCTCTGAAATGGCATTCTAGGCATTAATGTGTTAAACTGACTCCAATTTACATCCATCTAAATCCTCTCAGTCGAATTAATTATGGCGAATGTTTCGAACTGACTTCCGCATCCCTTGGCGACAATCCTTAGCACTGAATCCTCATCGCGAACTTGATTCTCTCCTAAAGCACTGTACTTCTCTATCGATTGTTTGCATAATTCCGTTATTCCATCCAGCCGTTTGAGATATTCGATATCGATTCTTTTATTAATCAGCCTGTACTGTCCATTGTTCCTCTCTCATATATTTCACCAGCTTCTCATCTAAAAGGTGTTTTTTTCAATAACCATGCATGAGATCCTCAATCTCGCTGGTAATGTAATATTTCCTACGGTGATAGTCAACTTTTTCCCGTTACCCGTCGTCTGCTGATAGTAAACACCCCCGTCTCCCGCCTAGTTAGATTGTGTGTGATGTTTCTTTAGCGATGAATAAATAGGCAGGCTGTCTACTAAAAGATATATTCTAAAGCATTATTTACATATACAGTCGAACTGCGATATAGCGAACCCGGGATATAACGAACCCTCGGTTACAGCTAGGGGTTGCAATCCGGCACCAATTTCAATCCGGTCGGATTCCCATCGATCCGACCGGATCCGACGGAATCCGGCCGGATTGGACACATCAAAACTATCTTGCCTTTTCATTCCAAAATCAACTGTATAAAAGATGATAAAGTGAGTGTATTACAAAGTTTATAAAAAAAATGTTTATTTCTTATGAAATCAACTTTATTTACACTGTTATAATTAATCAACATTTACATATGAATCAACAATAAAAACTTAGTACAGTGTAACTAGTTAAATTGTGATTGTTATATTAGTTTAGTAATAATTAGATAATGACGGGCGTATTAAGTTCAGTCTCACTTACTAGATTTCACAAATGACATCTATGATAACTTGTAATGTAACTTATATTATGTAAGTAACTTATATTAAATCTAACTAAATCAAGCTTATCAACTGAGATCACAATAATTAGGTATTTTAGACACGCCAAGCAGTCTCATTCTTATAATTATGACAGTCATCATGAATCTGTTAAATCAATGGCACAATTATACAATAACGAGTTTAAAACTTCTGCGTATTTTTTAATATGCTTACTTTTATTATTTTAAGTAAAACAATTAAAAAACTCACTTTGGTTTTGAAAACTTATAGTAGGAAACAAAAAGTGTAATTGTGTCATCTGTCAATCGACTTTTTACAGAGCTACAAATATAACCAGCGGCCCTAGAAAGCCCTTTCTGCTTCTACACTTGTTGGTTTTATTGTCAACAAATACTCACGAATAGAAGACAAGTATTTTCCTCGAACTCCTTCACTTTCACATGCAGTCATTTCCTTTCTTAATGTTTTCTCATAATCTTTCTCTCTTTTTTTGGTATTTATGCTCTAGGTTTTCATATCTTGCTGGATTTGCATCTGTAATTCTTTCTGTAATGTCCAATCACTTTTCAATGACGACGAATCTGAGTTATTTTCTACTGTATTATCTACGTTTTCTTTAAAGCTATAATTTTGAACAACTCTTTCTAAGATATTTTTCATTTCTAGTCTTACAACTTTTTTTTTCGGCATAGTAAATGTATCATCATTTCGTCTTGTATCATCATCATATTTTTTTTATTCTGTAAATATATTAATATTCCTGTTTTCATTTTGAATTGGTTTCAAAAGTGGCATGTTTGTTTTAGAACTTTTAGACTAGTACCTGCAATGCAACACAAATAGGTACATACTTACAATTTAAAACGTTATTTCGGTCACTATGTAAGAAGAAAGTCGTATTATAAAGAAAAATCAGAAATATGGATCGTTACTCAATTCATTTCTAAGTCTAATTATCTACTTAAATCATTCCCGTACTCGTAAATGCAGCATAAACATAATTCATCTATCAATTGAACAATAAGAATGTCTATATGTGAAGCGGGTGAGTCAGCGTCGAACGACTCGTACACACCACGCATTTAAGTACCTACTCTTGCAACAACGCAAGTATTTTTTCAAGAAATCGGCTACATGTATTTTTTTTTTTAATTTACCGGATCCTAGACGTTCACGATGCTGGATCCGCTGATTACGGATTCAGTTTTCCTGATTGCAATCCATAGTGAACCTTTACATGGTCCCACTGAAGCCCTATGTTAATATTGGCTTTCATACGTTTACAATGAACAGCAAACGCTAGAGGCTCGGTTACAGCGAACTGAAAATTTCTAAAATTTCAACTTTATTTGTCTAAAGGGACATTCTTTACTAATTGTTCCCAAGTCAACCCAACTTCTCAGAGACTTTTTCAAGAAATACTCTGTCCAGAGATCTCAGCTTCCACATGTCTGCTAGAGTCGCTGCTAACTCCAAAAGTGGGGACACAAAGGAACAATAGGCAAGGTTTTACAGCTTTATTCTCCTCTCCCCCGGTGGACACCAGCTCTGTGTCAACCAGGAAAGGGAGAATTTGGTCAGCTGGGGAAGTGAGTGAGAAGAGACGTAGCCAGAAACGAAAAAGTAAATCTATTGTAGATTCGTCTTCGATACGGAGGATGAACAAGACGAGCCAGGCCTTCTGATTGCAGATGCAACAGCAGCTACAACCATGAACACTTTTTTTGCCACAGAAAACATCTACGAGCATGTTGTGGACCTGTTTAAAATAGTGGATAAAAAAACAAACTGACGAGTTATATAAAATCGTCCTTTTCAAGCAAAGAACATCTTTTTTTCAATGTAGTGGATTAGCAAATAAGTGAAAAGAATGTTTATTATTGATACACATTTAATACTTCATTTTAACCCTAATTGACAATGAAAATATTACGTTATTAAAAAGTTTATTATAGTTGTATTTAGCATGTTGCTGGGACATTTTTTTTTGTAAATACGGTCAATAGCGAACCCTTGGTTAAACAAACTCCGAGTCGGTCCCTTGAGGGTTCAAGAGGGTAACGGGGTTTGACGGTATACACATCCATTGCATAACACACATAGGTTTAAAAGAAAGTGAGAAAAAAGATTAAATGCAAACAACAGTTTACGTTTCTTCAGTTCGACCATCAAAAAAAACAAAGCAACTCTCTCTCGACGACTCTCTTGTTTTCTGCTCCTGCTCTGAAAATCACGTGACCTTGTCATTTCCTGGCGGACAACACACTCCACCGCTGGGGGACGGGGCAGGATCCTTACAGGATATTAGACAAGTTTGCTCTTAGTCTTATAAAGTGGAATTTTTTAAGTTTAAATATTTTAACCAAAATCAGAATACTCGTTCCTCATCTCAAAGCATGTAAAAGTCCAGGAGTCCACTTCTGCAACGAAATATCAACGGTTGCTCGATCAAGTTAATAATACTTTGCATTGGACATTTTCGGCTATTTGAAAAAGCCCAACTTATTAAACGCTTTGATTTTTTGTTGTTATTATTATTTTGAGGCTTAAGTGTTAGCTATTTTTTATTCCATTTGTCCTTCGTGTTTAACACCAACAAAAACCCTTCTAAAACGAAAATAAGATTTGTATCACTTTCAACCTGACCACTGTTTTAGGGCCATTCGTTTGGAGCAACTTAGCCAAAAGTGTCTCATGGCCGAGGTGGCCTGGTGGGGGAGTCTCGGCTTCTGGACCAGATGGTTCCAGGTTCTAAGCTTTATTCCATAGAAGAGCCTCCATGTGAACGGGCCTAGTGAACATTAAAGCCGGGAAGACCAATCCGCATAATTCCAATTTTCAGCCCTTCCATTTAGGTTGGTCATTCCCGGGGCGAACTGCGCAAACCCATCGCCTACGGGTACTCCTATACCCTAAGGCTACTGCTCCTACTCCTTTCAAAATGGAACTCCCGCAGAGGTTTTGTGGTTTTCGGTTTCGTGAGAAAGCCTCTCTCCCCCTCCCTCATGGTCGCATTTCAGTTTTATGGCCCACCAAATGAACGCCAAATGTATAACGAACGAAGATGGAAATCCAAACTTTAAGGCCACGCCAATTCTCATCGCATTTTTGCATTGGCGACGGGTTGTGTATGAATGAATGAATGGAAGACGAAAGGATGTATGAATCATATAACGTGAATAATATAAAATTCACCTTTAGATTCATTTTCCCAGTTAGTAGTAGCTGAATTCAGGTCTAATCCAACTCTTTTTAGTTAGGCCCAAATGGTAAATAGTTGTTAGCATCGGAGATTAAGGACCACTGAGTCCAAGTGCTCCGAGTAAAGCAAATCATCCCTTTGGTTTTGGAGCGACGCGACCGAAAATGCGTAAAGCGGTCTCGCCGTGAATGTCGAGCTTAACGGGTGCGCATTCGTCCTCCCACTGGTGTGACGCAGAAATTTGTAGAAAACTTCGCCGTCTCAGGTGTCGTCCACGTCATCCGAGCGCGATTCAAAATTATGAGGTCCCTCGTGTCGCTTCAAAAGGGACCTGAGTATAACTGAACCAAACAAACCACATGTGGCTTTTGCAGCAGTCTTAACCACAGTCCAGCAACACCTTATTTATGAGCAGATTACTCGGACACCTCCGCCACTATTCTCACCAGGAATGATTTGCGCTAGAACTTGAGATTGTTGTTCTCGGAAGATACAAGGTGCGTTCGAAAAGTTCGGTGAATGGTCCCATAGTTGAATAACCGCGCTGGTTCGGATGCTGCGCTCACGCTGACGCAGTGAGAGACATGGCAACTAGTGCCCCTTAGCGTCCAAATCACGACAGTTAAGCGGAAGTGCGCGCTACGACCAATTTAAAGAGTGATTGTGAGAAGGCCCGTCACTGCGAAATGGAGCAACGCGTGAACATCAAGTTTTGCTTCAAATTAGGCAAAACGGCGACGGAGACACACGAAATGCTAGTGAAAGTGTACGGTGTGGACGCAGTGAGTAAAAAGTGTGTTTTGGAGTGGTTTAAACGCTTCAGAGACGGAGAGGAAGATGTCAAAGATGAGCCGCGTTCGGGTCGACCACCAACAAGCACAACTCCAGACAACATCGAACGAGTGCGACGGATGCTTGAGGAAGATCGACGGCTGTCTTTGAGAAAGATAGCCGAAGAATTGAAGATAAGCGTAGACAGCTTGAGCAACATTATTCACGAACATTTTCAAAAGCGTAAGAAAACGGTCTGCGCTTTTCCGACATATCGCAGATCAGCAACGTGTGACAACGGTGCTTCGAGCGATACCGAAAGAAGTGTTTGCTGGCAGTTTCCAGCACCTGGCATCTGTACAACCGATGTCAAAAGAGTGTATTGTAGACTAATGGGTGATTACTTAATGCCGTAAAGGTATTTGTTTTGTTGCGATTGTTTTCTCGTATTTTGAGTGAGACATTCACCGAACTTTTCGAACGCACCTTGTAGATTTAATGAACTCTTTACCTACAATAAGTCTTTCGGTCTCGGCGATAATCAATGTTCTGGGACGAACAAGCAATATAACATTACTCATCTTAATAGCTGAAAAAAATGCAGCTGTTTTCGACTTTTTTTTAAGACGAACCACAAAAAAGAACCTGGCTACATTGGTACAAAAACACAGTAAACATTAGCATGAAGAAGTGAATATTTATCTGAAAAATGAAACAGCTTTTTTTTTATCTTGTACATATGTACGGGGGGGGGGTAACTTTATTTTTTGTGAGTTGAGATTTCATATTAATATTAAAAGTGATATTCTGATGTTTTAGACGAAATAAAGATGCCTTTTTTCAATCCGTTTCAAAAGGAGCATAAACGAATGAAAGTGAACTTATTTACCTATTACAAATTACGAACTCACTTTGACGGCGGTGGAGTCGTGGCTCGAGGGCGCTGGTTCGATACCCGATTCCGCCAAAGCTGTTCTGTGTATAAGGGCCTGGTGCGTGAGGAACATCCTCCCGCTGATAAGGCGAGAGGATTACGCCGCTTCAGCTGTCGTCTTAGTCATTCACGGTTCAAAATTACGAGTTCTGTCTCAAAATGCCCCTTCTAGCTCCGAAAAGGTGCGTTAATCTAACTACACTAAAACATAAAATCGAACTAATTTACACAACTTATTATTTTTAAATTAAGAATTATGTAAGCAATTTCTTGAGTGCAACAATAAACTTTCAAATGCTGATATCTCAACACTTAAAAAAATTTCTAGTTGTTGCCTTTTTGGACCGAGGCGTCGATTTTAGTGATGCAAATGGATCTGCCACATCTGTGTATTTCCTGAGCACGAGCGTCCTGATGGTATTTTAATCTGAGTTGGGAGGCATTAATTTAGAGGTTTATTCTGGTATCCCCGGTTGGGTCGGAGACGTCACTTTTCCGCTGTTAACGGCCGGGAAAAGTGACGTCTCCCAACCCAACCGGGGGTACCAGAATAGACCCTTAATCACATTTGTGAGACAGATAGCGGAAATGGAAAGATTTTTTCTTTTTACGCTCACTGTTAAATCATTCTTTAGGTAATATGGTTTTCGACATAGACAGGAAATCACATCATTTCTAAACATTATAGGCATTCACAGACAAGAAATGAATTCCTTGATATCTCGAAAGACCATGTTCCAGTATTTTCGCCATTCTGTTTGCTTATTTTAACATTGTTCTTGGAAGCAAAAATTAAATAAATAATTGTAATGCTTGCAATTTTCGTTGTCTTGTAACGTACCCCTTGTAAAGAATTGTCTTTTAATTGGATTTTGTTTTGATTAAATTGGTCATTTGCACAAACGAAACAAATAGCACTGCAGAATACGCAAACACATCGCAGTGCCTGTAATTTGAAACACTTGTGGCGTGAACGAAAAGACTTTCAAAATCGTCGAGGTGACTGTCTTTCTGCAATTCGGCAACACAAGAGAAGCAAATGGAAAGTGTTTTCATTGGTCATTTTTTGGATGTGACCCTCCAAAGTAGTTGTAGATTTTTCGGTTATTTTCGAAATACGGAAACGAATCGCTTGTTGGAAATAATTAATAGTCGAAAAATTGCTAAAAACCGCACGTTTAATGAACGAGATTCAATATGTTTCATGAACCGTTTTTTAAAATCGTATTCCCAATGTTGTCCATTTTTACAATGATTACTGTTATTATTATACTCTTTGAAGTTTATATTTGTCTCTCATTGATCGGAAGATGAATATTTGGAAAACATTACGCATTCGATTCTTTGTTAGTTTATTCTAGACTTAGTAAATCATCTTATTGGAAACTTTAGAGAAATAATCTCGACCTTTGGAAATAAATTATAAAACTAACCTAAATTGTGTGTGGAATGATTTTTGCCTCTATTTAGGCTGAAGAAAACAATATGTAATGCATGTAGCATTTAGGCCAATTTTAATGCCATTAGCGGGCATTTCTTTTTAAAAAATCAATTCTTTTCCAAACTGATAACTGTTAAACAGGTTTTTACGTCGTTTTTTTTTGCTAGAGAAAATAAAGAATAGTTCATTAGTTTTCTCAGAAAAATGGTCATCTTTAAATTGAACTGTTTTTTTCATACACACGAAGCTGTAAAGGACTTTTTGCTACTGCAGCGGTCAACAAGTTCGGCTATTTTTCTATAAAGATTATACGGAATGAAGTTGCAAATTCTTCTTCTTTTTTTCATTTCAAAAGAAACATTTAAAGAGTTATTTTTTAATATTAACAAAATATAAATAAAACTCCTTTTCATTCGCCAGCTTGGGAAGACCTAATACTGCGAAAGAACTTCCTCACTCGGCAACAATTCATATTCACTTTATTCCTCTAAAATTTTAAATTAAACATATTTTCAGAAATAACTCGCATCTGTCGTTTTATTTGTCACGTTACACAGGAAACTGTCGGTTTATATCTCAATTTTCTGAATGTTTTTGACTGAATGCATATGAAACCTATAAATATTTATACGGTTGTTTTCTTTCTTTAAGCGTAAGCACTTGTGTTTTTTCTCCTTACGAGTCGTTTCTTGAACTCGGAAGCGAAATGCTTGCCAAGAAATAAGTGAAAAAATCTACAAATTCTGCATTAACCTTTGAAAAGAGTTAATATATCACAGAAAAACTTTACTAAATTATATATAAGTAGCAAATTATTTTAAAACGAGTTTAATATATTTCAAATCCATTTTAGTTTCAGAAAAACATATTTCTGATGTTAAAAATACTGGAAACACTTTTGTTTTAATCACCACATACCTGTGTTTGCGAACTATTTAACTTCATAATTTAACCTGTTTGTTCCCTTTCTTATGAATTTTATGAATCAAATACTTTTGTACGATCAAGTAAAAAAAAACATATACATACATACAGAGAAAATAAGCTTTTGTACAGATTATGTTTATTAAAAAGTGAAATGTCACCTTAAATGCATTAAAGCAAGCCAATATTTTGACATTCATTATTTTAAAATGCAAATTCATTAGAGATGATTCGATCGATTAAAATTAGCATTGTAATTGTGGCGCCGATTGTTGTAAGTCGCAGAACTGACGTTTAAAATCGATTAAGATGACATTTTACTAGTAATGCACCGTTTTTTTATTTTTATAACAATCAATCGTTGAGTTGATGCAAAAGTAGAATGCCACCCTTAAAAATCGCTAATTATCTGTAATTAACTCAATAAATATTTTGACATCCAATATTTTAAATTGCGAAATTCATTAGAAACTGGAATAATCCAACAAAAATAGTCGGGTAATTTAATAAATAGAGAATGCTGTGTACCAAATGCTGCAAGCTTGGAACTTCTGTTTGAAGTTGATGGAAGGTCGGGTAGAATCGCCAAATTCGAGTCGGGAGTCGGAGCCCATCTGACCGGTATCATAACTTCATTCTATTTAATATTTAAAATGGGCAAATTATGTCCTAAGATGTAAATGTGATGTAAATCATTTAGAAAAACGTTACTTGTGCAGTTAGAGAATTTATATTTAGGCACCTTCAATAATTCTTTCACCAGAAGACAAAAAAGGCCTTACGCCTGTTTTAAATTATGTAGGGAAGCATGTTGCACTTGATTCTCGTAGGAAATTTGTTTGCATTCACCTCTACGGAATATCTTATTGAAATAGACTTAAAAATAAGGCTGGGGGGATATTTTGTGTTGTTTCAAAGTTGACTCAACTGGAACTGTTAAATTAAAGGTTTATTTATATTAACTCGAAGTTAGTTCAGGAAGCAGCTTTCCACTACAGCAGCCTCATAAATTGGAGAGTGGAACAACTGTTAGAACAAAAAACAATAAAATGAACTAAATCCATCAACAAATAAGTTGCATCAAAAGGATATTTAGGATACTGCATCGTGTCGTCATTTGGTAAGACAATCAAAGGCAGAAGATGAGAATGAAGCAGGCATAAAATCGTCGCACGGTTCTGCGCATTGTGTGCTTGGCGGAATCTAGAATAAAAAAGTTTTTGCTTTAATTATGTTAAAGAAGCTGAATCCTGAACTGGGCAACCAATTTCAATGTGGATCGATGACATAATTTTTTATACTATTTTTTCAAGTGCTAGGGAGTGTATTTTCCTTTTTTAAAATTTTCAACACTATTTTGAAGACTATCACTGCATTAAAACGTCCAGGTAGTCTATATGCAGCCACCTTCCCCATATAGAATTTGAATTGGTCCTGATCTCCTGTAGGAATAAGTAGTGTCAGCTGTCTTTCCTGCCTGCCCCAAGAGGGGTTGCACCTGCTCTGGACAGGTGCTGATTATTGTAGTTGTGGTGGAATTTGGTACGGCACTCTTCACCATGCCACGGGAGGTATTTACACAGTGTCTTCTGGTATAAGATGAAGCCAAGCTTTTAAATCCCAGTCAAGAATGCTGAAAAAGGGTCGCCAGTCAACCCTGCTCCACAGGCAGAAAATTGTGGGATTATCAAACCCATGAGCGAAAAACAGAGATCTTTCCGGCCTCCTAGCCTTCAACTTCCCAGCGCTGAGCTGAACTAAGTAGCCTCACTAATGCACATTCCCCTTCCAAATAAAAGAAAGGTATTTCAACATCTGAAGAAAAAGAAGACTATTACGAACTTAATAGTAACAGGAAAATGTCATAGTGTATATATTTCCTTCTTTTGTTTTACATTTTGTTTTTTTCTTAAATAAATTCCCGTGTCTTGCCCAGATCGAACCGTTCAGTGATCCGAGTCTGGTCACGGGTACTGGGGTAAGGGACGGCGTCTGTTCTGGTAGCATTAAAAAACGTCCAGGTAGTCTATATGCAGCCACTCTTCCCAATTGAATTTGAATCTTGGTTTGGATTCTCGTAGGAATATGTAGTGTCGCTTGTATTATTTCGAAGTGCAGAAATATCTCGGTAGTCTTTAATGCTGTCTCTCTCTGCAGCCTGTATGTCGTATCAAATAGCGATCTCTCGTGTGCTGCGGTCCACGTGGTCGCTCCTGTTTTCCCTGCCTGATCAATCTGGATTTCACCCATTTTCCTAGAGGAGCAATACGTAATCAATTGA
>BGPR01017601.1:0-32253 GCA_013235015.1 Araneus ventricosus | reverse complement strand
GAAAGGGGTGTCAGGCAATGAGTCATATGAGCGCATTTCAGGAGTTCTTTGTTACTGTTCAGCAACGGATTCCGAGACTACCACTTTGGGACGATTTTACACCGGAAAGGGGTGTCAGGCAATGAGTCATCTGAGCGCATTCCCGGAGTTCCTTGTTAGATCACGCTCAGTAAAATGTAAACATCACCATTCCATTCTCCACTTTCCCCCAATTTTGATGAAAATAACTCCGCCCGGCACATGCGCAAAATCGCGGAGGGTTTCCGAATCAGTTGCTAAACAATAATTAGATTTTAGTTGACTTGGGCAGTTATGTTTGCATGCAAATGTTACGTGATGTGACTTGACTCCATTAGGAAGTTTCTTGTATGCAATGAACAGAACAGGTAAATAACACGGCTTAAATACCCATCATGATTCGATGTTTAAAAATACTTTGTTGAAGGTACCATGAATATCATAAGAGATTCAATTGGGATTAAACGCAACCTACTTTCGGGCTGGTCGTCGAAGTTGGCTAATATCCGATTAAAAAATTTTTATTTTATTCTTAAGTGTTCCGAGAGAAAAATCTAAGAAAGCAAAATATGTATAAACAATGAATGTGCAGGGTGTGGCAAAAAAATTCGACGATTGAAATTTGGTACTATGTTGATATCTTAATAGGTAGCATAAGAAAAAAACATATCGTTAAGTAAAGCAGTTTAAACTACCCTGCAGAGTTGGTCGGAGGGGCATAAAGCTCTTCCTGTACAGGCGTATTCAGCTACTCTAATGAATCTGTCTTCGAGTGTTCTACTACTCTAATGAATCTGTCTTCGAGTGTTACGCTACTCTAATGAATCTGTCTTCGAGTGTTCCGCTACTCTAATGAATCTGTCTTCGAGTGTTCCGCTACTCTAACGAATCTGTCTTCGAGTGTTTCGACGATATTTTGACACAGGAAGGAATGGAAAAGCTCTCTTGCGCTAAACAATCTTGAATTAGATCACAGAAAAAAATCAAGAATAAAAAAACAATTAAACAAAAGCAACTTAAAGACAAAATCCCAGAGAATAAATAAAAACAGTGCAATGCATCCCAGGCGCACAAAATGCTGCTGCAACCGAAATACAAATGTAATAAATGTGAAAAATGTAAAATACAGAAAAAATAGCACTTTGAATCCCTGCCTGCTGATGACCCTTGAGAAAGTCTGTAAGGCCGGATTCCTTTATACATCTCTTTTTATTTTCTCGTATACGAAGTACACAAAGAGAAAGCATTGTAATTGTCAAAAAAATTCGAACTCGAGATATTGACGAATCTCCACGTTTTAGACATCCATGAATCCGAAAAAACACAATTCTGGAATTATGTCTGTCTGTCTGCGTGTCTATCTCTGAACTCGAAAACTGTTAGAGATACAGGGATGAAATTTGGTATGTGATCTTTACACATAATTTGTAGGTTTCTTTCAAATTTTGGACAAAATCCGTTTAAGGGAAGTCTGTCTGTCTGTCCGTGTTCATGTGAACACTCGAACACAAAAACTTGAATAGCTAGATGGCTAAAATTTGGCACACAGTTTTATCATCAGGAATGTAGGTCCGTATAAAAGTTTGATCCGTCAAAGGATTGACTGTCTGTCTGTATAATCACATACTTCTGAACGCCATAGCTCTTAAATACAACTATTTAGATAAATGGAATTCGGTATGTGATCTTCTAACCGTAATGGTAGATCTGTGTCCAGTTTTCATTTCAATCGGTTAAAAACAAGACGTTCAAATTATATTGCATATTAGATTTTCTTTATCTAACAAGGCCAAAATGCGCACTGGTGTTACTCGCGACCTTCGAAATCGCGCTACTACTAATACCTTCCTTTCCGACTTCGGCGCACAACCAAAAGAAACTTGTGGCATTCTGAGTTAGAGAAGATTCGCAAGTTTTATTCGCGCGGAGGGGGGAGGGGAAATGACACCTGTTTGGTAAGTATACGAGAAAGTTTAGGGGAGACCACGCCCGCTTTTTTTGAATTAACTTTAATGGTTACTTAGTTATTCATTTCATTGAAAATTTTCGAATTACAGTAGAACCCCGGTAATCCGGCCACGCGTTAATCCGGAACCCTCGGTAATCCGGATGGTCCATGGAGAATGATGCAAACTCGCATTCTGCACTTTTCCAACCCATGTATCAGAATGTTATTCAAAACATCAAGCTCGCAGATATCGCAAGTTGCTTCTTACTAACATTCTCAATCATCCTGTGCACAATGAAGACTTGGAAAAAACACTGAAAAATGTAAATTTAAAACATGTCGTGTTCAGTCTTGCTAACTGTTGGGCATCTGTGTCTACATTGATGATCAACAAGTCGTGGAAAAATTTGCTTCGCAATTTTATTGATTCTGAAGTTGAAGAAAATGTTCAAACTGAAGAAATTCAGCTTGCATCACTCATTAACCAATTACAAAACACGAACCTGATGTCTAATACTGAAGCCCTCCAGTGTTCTGCTGAGGCTGACGACAGTTTGGCTCAAAACGAAATTTTAACAGACGACGAAATTGTCAGGACGGTAACAGCAGAAGGTGATGATGATAAAGACGTAAACCCCGTCAAAATTTCTCATTCTGAGGCTGTGTTGGCACTCAACACTTCATTACAGTGGGCTGAAGAGCAAAATTTTGAAGCACACGAAATTATGCTCCTCAGATGTTTAAGAGATCGTGCATTGGAATTAAAAATTGGAATGGCAGCGCAAAAAAAAAAAAAGAAATCACTGACTTTTTTGGACACTGATTATGTTCATTCACTTACATATGTAGTAATTATGTATGTACATATCATGTTCATTCAATTTATCCATACAATCTTAGTTGATACAAATATACCATAGTACCTATACATGCAATTCTTGAAAAAAGTGTTTTACGTTATTTTTTTAAATACCTCGCTAGTCCGGAAGTCCCGGAAGTATAGTGCATCTATTGTCAGCAAGAAGCCTCCTGGCCAGCTTCGAACTGTTCGAACAATCGAAAATTACGCACTAGCTCGGAAGCTCGCCTGAGAGGCCTTTACTTCAAAAAGGGACTTGAAATACTTTTTCATGTTTTTTACAATCGTTGTTTACCTGGTTATTACTTGTTAGTTCTAAATTAAAGTGTTCATTTCCAAGTTATTAATCGGCTAATTATTTATGCTTCTCCTTGCATATAATGCATTGAAAATTTATTGCAATAAAAGTGTTGCAATTTTTATTACGTGCTGTTCAATTAAATAAAAGTTAGAACTCCTGAACTTTTAAAATATTTAAAAATTTATTAATATTGTTTGACATTACAAGCGTAAGAATAAACTAAAAGCATTTATTGTACGGCTAATATGAGCAGTGAATAGCATTTTGAACCAAGGTTCAAATATTGCGTCTTTCTGGAGCGATTCCTTGAACGTCGTACTAAAGAGGTTTTAGTGTATATTGAGGGAGAATTTTCCGAAATAACACATTAATGCCTAGCGTCCCTTTTCAGGGACGCGTTTAAAAATGCATCATAAAGTCACAGGAATTATTTTACAACATAAATTCCACAAAAATGTAATTTTAAGTATTCGTTTTTTTTTCTTATATTTGTTACTGGCAATGTATGAAATCTGGGATTCTACAGAATATCTAGGTATTCTATAGAACGCCGAAAATTGGCCGGCAATGTATGAAATGATTAACATTTCACACATTTCCTAGGCATTCTATAGAATTCCAAAGGACAAACCTGCAAAGTATGAAATACATCGCCGATTTTATTTTATACGAAATAAAATTAAGTGCAATTCAAAATAAAACTATTTATTTTCTTAATGCAAGCAGTAGGTTCATATTTCATTGTGTTTTCTTTAATAAGAAAAGCATAAATTTTGTTTTGTACAACTTTCATTTTTCTTTACGTGGTTTGAATAAAATTTTTAATTGCATTCTTTCACTATTTTTTCAAAATAATATTTGTATTTTTGAGCAATGTACGTCTTTTGAATAATAGCCTTATCATGACCTTTTCTCACACTTAGCCTAAATATTACCAAGCATTCTACAGAATGCCTAGGTATTATATAAAATGCCTAGGAAGAGTGCATACTAATTCTCATATTTCATAGTTTGCTAAAACGCCCGGCATTCTATAAAATGCCTACGTATTCTATAGAATGCCGCTGTTTCATATTGTTGCAAAAAGTCTTACTTTGGGTGTATGGTGTAAACAGTCCAACACGCAGGATAATGGAGAATGAAGGTTTATTTACGAATATGCAGGAAAACACGTAGCACAGATACAGGAAACAATAGTTCTTGCACAGATTACCAATGTAAACAGACAACAATTCACAGGTAATAAAGGTTCAGCACTTGGATATTTAACAACACAAACAGTCAGCAAATAACTAGTAACGACAATAACTGCACTTTCAATAGCGCCCAGCTCACCAGCTTCCTAGCTCGCACTGCGGACGAAGCTCTAAAATCGTTCCCAATGGATCAACACACCTCCGCCATCCAAGCGCTCTCCTTATATAGTCTCCCCGGCAGGCCGTGACGTCACATGGAATTATCTAGTACATTCAAGCGTATCTTCTCTCCTAATAGAAATATCGAGAAGATTCCAGCACCTTTGAGATCCCATATTTCGTCGCCAAAGTCGCCAAATTTGTAGCAAAGTCGCCAAGGTCAGGGGTCCAGACGTGGCTGCTGTCGGTCATCTCATACTTACCCCTGTAAAACTCTCTTCCCAACCATACGACTCACATTGCTGGGAAGCGACTTTCCATGATTGTAACAATACGTTGGCGGTAACATATTCAATGGATGGCAACCGTATCAAGCGTTCGGTTGATGATGTAACTTTTTTATTTTCAAGTCAGACTCAAAGTAGTTTTTACACAATGTCAAGAAGGAAAGGATAAGTTCGCTTAATTATTTATTAATTAATTTACTTGCATTTAACAGATATATCAATAAATGCAATTGTTTGAATACAGTTTCTTTTATCTATATTTTGATATCTTATTTGCATTAATAGGAATTTGCTTAAATAGGGACTTTAGTTTAGGAGTAAAAAATAGTTTTTTGGTAGGAATTTTTTTAGTTATCAATTTTCTGTTGATTTAATGACATGCTATATTAGTGTACAAAATATTATTTAAAAAATAGTGACCCGGATAACATGGACAAATATTTCCTTTAGTTGTTTCCTATTAAGTTTGTTTAATTATTGATCAATTAATTTACTTGTATTTCTCAAATATATCCGTAAATACAATTATAAGAATATGTTGTTAATTGAAACGATACGATCTGGGAATTAATGAGATAATTAGAATTTTATGTTATCCTGAAAAAGTATCAGTTATCTAGTAACAGTTGATATTTTATTTAATCATTAACGAATGTACAGTTTCAGCTGAAACAATTACTATTGCAATTAATATCGCAAAAATTACTGTAATTAGTATAGTATAATTTCTCTTTAGTCAAAAGAAAGATGGATTATTTATACAAATTAAGTTAGATAGGGTTCAAATTATCAAAGATCATCCATATTTCACAATTTCATTGGCAGCCGCATGCAATGTCTCAATATATCTACTTATCTATCCTATATGGAGCAAGATAAGTGAAAAAAGTGTCACGTTTGTATGTCACGCGTGAGCTTAAACGAGTGTAAAACCTACCAAATATAGTTTAAGAATATGCTAACTTTTATTTTTGTTCTACGGGGGAGGGCCTGAATTCGGCGAACGTCATAGAGGAAGACCCTGTTTAATTATTGTATCGAAAATGTGTCACGTTTCACAGCAGTGTGCTCAAACGACAGTTATCATAAATCTTACGGACGCGATTTATTATGAATTCTCTTGTTTACATTTGAAGACAATGCGCTCAGAAGACAATGCGATTAAGTCCAATTTTTTGATATTTGTAAATTTCTCATCTTGTATATATATTGTTTTGTTGCCGAGCCTACTCTTTGAAACAAAAACTTTATATACTTTTCTAACCTAATTAATAGACCAAAAATTTTAAATTAACTCATTAAAAAAATTATTTAATACTTCGAATCTCATTTTTTTTCTGGACTTAACCGTATTGACTTCTGAGCGACTCAATTTCCACTAGTGTTTAATAAATGATGAATTTTAATTTCGGAATAATTACCATTTTAACTAATATTGTATCGAAAATATGTCACGTTTCATAGCAGTGTACTCAAGTGACAGTTATCATAAATCTAACGAACGTGATTTGTTACGAATTTTCTTGTTTACATTTTGAATATTAATTGAACTGAAGTCCATTTCTGATTTTTGTAAATTCCTCATTCTGTATATATCTTGTTTTTTTGCTGAGCCTACTCTTTGAAACAAAGACTTTATATACTTTTCTAACCTAATTAATAGACCAAAAATTTTAAATTAAAGCATTGAAAAATTATTTAATACGTTGAATCTCATTTTGTTTCTGGACTTAACCGTATTGACTTCTGAGCGACTCAATTTCCACGAGTGTTTTAATAAAAGATGAATTGTAATTTCAGAATAATTACCATTTTAACAGTAAACAAGCATTTTCGAAACAATGAACAGCCAACTTTTTAAAGTTTACTTCTGGCGATTGTGTAAGACAACATCATAATTTACGGTAAATCGTTTCAAACTTTCCTGTTGCAACAAGGTGACAGCTTGAGTAGGGTAAAAGAACAATCGCCGAGTATGTTCAACCCAGGAAGCAGGATAAAAATGTTATTAATCAAGCTGTGACGTTGGATTTCTAAGCATTTCAGATGAGTAATAGCAGTAAGCGTGCGGTGTTTACGATTGTGGAGCTAGCTGACTAGGTCTGTGATAATGATGTGAGCGTTGGTTGCATGCGTTTCTGATGAATAAATCGATTGCTTTTCAAAAAGTGCGTCACAATTTTTACTAAACAGTGTTCGGCCATCTTCAATAACATAAGTAATGAAGAATTAAAGTATCTGATGCTATTGCCAGTGGTAAGTTTAATTGTGTTTTTATGATAACAGCAATTAGCTGAATGTTGTATCTCACAATTATACTCGCGCTTTTCAATGGTTTTATTTAAATAACACAAGTAATTAAATCTTTAATCCCGGGGCGACTTTTTTCTTCTAGCCCCTTTATAACCGGACCTTTTTTGGGGCGATACCACATGAATTGGACTCTCCCAACCTGAGTGGTCATTCACCCCACCCCCTGCAATAACCATCCCTTGAGGCGTACGGAAAATAGCGGTGGTTGGTAAGGATAATTGGACCCCCTATCGCGCTTATCTCCGAAACGATCTCAGAACCTCACCTCCCCTGAAAAGTAGCCAATCACCCCAGGTCGGCCTTCGCCGCTGTTAAGGGGAAATTTTTAGGCCGCCCGGGACCGATAATTTTAAAACAGAGTGGTTCAAAAATTTATTCTGCAATAAAATTGCATTTTTTAAAATCCGGCGGTTTTCCAAATAAGCGAGTACACATGCAACAGATTATCCCGGTGATTGACATACCCAACTTTCATTTTTTTCTTTTTTTAAATTGTATTACAGACATCTTTTTAAATAAAATTTTAATATAGACATTTTTTTTCTTCTTTCCAAATTATATTATAAACTTCGATGGCTTTTTGGATGCTTTTCTTGGGAACTTTCTTGTTCCTAGCCCCTGTTGGATGAAGTTACACATGTGCACTTCTTTTTACTTAAATTTTTATCATATCATGTTTATTTTATAATTTCATTTATTTATTTTTGTTACATTTATGTATCTCCTAGTTTATTTGCATTTTCGAAATTTTTCTTCCCGCCTAATTGTCCCAAGCTGGGTCAGCGTGGGAAATAAAAAAAAGTTAAATTTTTGTAAAATGAAGTGTGATTAGTATTTTTATAGCCTTCCTATTCATACTTTTAATCAGTTTATCAATTTTCCATATTTAGATAGAAAATTCTTTTTTATGGCTTCAATCCTACCATATCGAGGTTCTGAAGATTATCGCTTCTCTCGAGTAACATTCAGTGTCCTTGTTTAAAACTGATGCAACGACAGATAATTCAAAGATAAAAATTTCGTAAGTAACCCTGGTTTTCAAGATTGATTGATTTGATTTGCTTAATGTCCCTTGTCAGTGCTGTGCAATTTGACTTGTGTGCGGACTTCGCAAATATGAAAGACAATTAGATGACCAGAATAATACTAGATTTTCAGATTTCTACACCGGATAACGTTTAGCACATTTGGCTGGCGTTGTCAGATTTAACCTCTTAGCAGTTAAATCCTCTCTACTGTCTAATTACATGGCACATCTGTTTTGGAAATCTGTTGTTGTTTCGGTTCAGCTACGAGCTGGGGTTGGGAAAAACCTACCGGTTTAAACCGAAAACCTTTTTTCTTGTTTCGGTTAACCAGTTTTTTACTTTTATTTTTTGACCCGATTTAAACCGGCTATTTTTTTTAAATCCAGAAACCAGGTCGGAAGATAGGTTCGATTTTTGGTTCGCCTAGACTAAATTTAACAAGTTATAAAACTTTGAATTTCATCATCTTCGACAACAGCTTCCTCGAGGCGTCTGTTGGTTGGCGGATTGCCGAAAGAGTCTTTATGAAAGGACAAATATTAGCCAATGGGTTAATTTCCTGCAAAAACAATACTAATAAAAATTTTTGTCTGCAAACTGCGTCTGTTTTCTGTAGCCAAAAAATATTTATCTTTAGTCGGTTCTGTGGCGTCCGAAAGATTAGTATCTACGTTGAATGGTGTTGTTTCCGATGAGAGGTGTCGACTCACGGTTCCACACATTGCTGAAAGAGTCTTTATGAGCAGATTAGACCATAAATATTGGCCAATGAAGTAATTTCTTGTGAAGACAATGTTAATGAAAAATTCTGTCTGTAATACTTGCTTATTGCAATAATTACTCATTTATTATTATTACTTATTTACTTATTTATAATCATTACTTATTACATTAATTAATTGTTGTTTTAATAATTACTTATTGTATATTATTATTAATAGTAAATTCTGTCCGCAAACGTTGCTTTAAAAAAAACAACCGAAAACCGGTTTTTTCAAAACCGGTTATTTTGTGCGGTTTTAACCGCCAGGTTAAACCGGAGGTGAAAAAAATCCGGTTTAACAGAAAACCGTTTTTTTTTCCAATAACCAGCATCCCTGCTACGAGTCTTGAGATGTTTACGGATTCCTCATAACTTTTGTATCGATTAATAATGTCTATTTATCGATACCAGTTTATAAATTTTTTTAAATATTTTTTTTGTTGCAGGAGTTTGATTTGTCAAAACCTGTGAAAAGGTTAACGTGCATAAGGCCTACAAACACAGTCTATCTTCAGCGAAATCAGATCAGAAGCCACAGATCTATTTTTTCAACAACCCTGCCTCCAACTCATAGCGGCTTTTGAAGTTTTTAGGAAAAAGTATAAAAATGCCTATTTATATGCATTGTTTTCACTAGTGATTTCCTAATTCGATTGAAAACCGTCACTGTTAACTTGTCTTTGTTCTAAGTTATTTTCTAAGTTCACGTATCACCCTTCGAGCATTTTATACAAAATGGTGAAAACTTCACGAAGATCTCTACAGTAATTCTGAAATAAGGTTACTTTGATGAAACAAATATTATTTCGCGATTTTAAATCTCTGGAGATCTCTTTTATTATTTATTATTCAATTTTAAACCCCTTTGTGGAAATTTTGCCATCCAACTAAATTTAACCCTTTTTACGGCCTTGGGAATATTCTTCCCGCCAAATTCATCAATTTTTAAATGCAGTCTTTAAGTTGGTCGTAAGTTCTCGCCAAATGTTTCGATGTAACAAAAACTTGGATGATCCAATTTCTTATCTCAAACAATAACGAAGTGTCTAGACTTGGTAATTAATTAATAAAATTAATTAAAAAAATATTGTCACCCAATAAGCTGAAGGAATTTCTTTTCTTAAATGAATCTCAATACCCAAGTTATTTTATTATGACACTACTAGAAAAAAATGGCATTATAAAGGGTTAAAGAAATAAAATTATCAAAGTATTCTGGCGAGGACTAACTTCTTTGTGTGTTTTGTATGATAAATACTTTATTTTTCTCAGCATATTCTTAGTCGCACATATTGATTTGTTTGCTGATAGTTTCATGAAAAGGCAAAGAAGCTGCTCAAGAGCATATTTTTTCGCCCATTCAAACATTTGTAGAAGTAAAATTATTAAATTATTCTCTTAAGCTTTGCTTTTTGTTGCATATTTATGATACACATACTTATAGAAGCACATCTCCGATATTCTTAGTCACATTTGAAGGAAGGAGATTTATTCGCTTGATCGTTTCTTAAATAGTTCAAAGAAGCTCCCCGATCTTGGAGTAAATTTTTTCGTCCTCGTAGGTTTGAAGAATTGTGTTGAGACTTATATTATTTATTTCATAGTGTCTGATAAAGATGTTACTGATCATGGGATATATCGGATATTTTTAGTCACATTTGAAGGAGATTTTTTTCGTTGATCGTGTCTTAAATAGTGCAAAGAAGCTCCCCGAACTTGGAGTAAACTTTCTCGTCCTCGTAGGTTTGAAGAATTGTGTTGAGACTCATATCATTTATTTCATACTATCTGATAAACACGTTACTGATCATGGGACATCTCGGATATTCTTAGTTAGATTCGAAGGAGATTTATTTGTTGATCATTTCGCAAAAATTCAAAGAAGCCCGCTGAATATAGATCAAGTTTTCTCGCCCGCTTAGATTTGAAGAATTCTGATGAGACATATTTTTTGTTGAATATTATATGATACACACGTTATTGATTATGTAGCATCTCGGATATTCTTAGTCACGCTTTAAGGAGATTTGTTTGTTTATCTATTCGCAGAAATGCAAAGAATCCCCGAACGCAGAGCAGTTATCTAGAGAACTTCCCCTCGCCCTAATTGGCGCGTAGATTATCTCTCGCTATCAGAACGGTTATAAGCTCGCTCGTATCATTTGAAAAGCACTTAGTAAGCAAATTGTTGAAAGTGACGCACCATGGCTTTGATGTCGTCTTGGATCAATGGGTTGACCCCGGAAATGAGCCGGATTGCTGAAAAGGAATTGAAGGAAACTCATGAAAAAAGAAAAGAAGCTTTGAAAGAAATCAAAAGGTTCATAAAAGGTAAGTTTGAATTTTATGCTCAACATTTTGTTTTTCTCGGAAATAGTAAGATAGAACTGAACACTTTCGAAATAATGCTGTGTTTCAAATCAAACTGTAGTAAAGTATTTGATTTCAATCGCAAATGCAATTTCTTAAAAAATATGCTTTATAGAATCATTAGCCGGGTAAAAACGGGTACTTTGCCATGTTTTTTTAAATGGCAAATTGCTTAGAAATAAATAAAACACCCCAGACTGTTACTATGGTAATACTATGGCACCCGTCGTACGCACAATTCAAGATAAAAGAAAACAATTTATAATATTTCGGATTTTTGTTGATGCAATGAACGGATTTTTATATTGAGATCATTAAAAATTTTAAAATACCTTTTTAATGTTTTTTCATTTTTTTTATTACTTCGCTTTCATCGGAAGTTTAACCGGAATTTATTTACTAAAAAAGATAGCCAGTAACACAAATATTTAGTAAATAATTATGAAATTATTTTTATTTTCCATTATTTAATTATAATTTCATTCAAAGTATGAAAAACATTAGATCTTTAGTAACAGAAAATGTTTTACAAAAATAATATCTGTCTTTTTATTCCCAAATCAATATAATTTTTTTAAAAAAATCTAGTTGTCTGAAGCTAATATTTTAATATAATTGCTTTCGTAGAATATTTGTTGAATCAAATTATAAGGTATTTATGACATTTTGTGTGGCTGATATAAGTTTGTTATTTTACTTAATTTAAATTCGTTTCTTAAGAAAAGAAAAGAAGTCAATGTTTCTTCAAAGCAGTACATAATTCCTAAAATTGTTTTGAGATTTGGATATATACTATCCTCAGATTTAATTTAACTAAATAATAATCTCAGTTAATTATAAGCAATCATTTGACATTGTGTATTAATTAATTGAATTCTGTTAAGTGTTATTGAAAAACCTTGGCATATGCAATCATTAGTATAGAGAAGGTGTACTAAAAGAAGAGATTCAAATATTTTCATTTGAATTCATATTTGAGATAGGAAAAAGTAATTGGAACAAATATTATTTTATTTTCTATGAAAATTTAAAAAAATTATATATCCTCTTTTGAAAATTATATCATGCCGGTAATTACAAGCGGTTTTATTCAAAGCAATTATTTTGTTTTAGATTATTTTCTGTTGTTTTTATTTTCCTTTCAGCTGATACCTCCTAAATTTTGTTTTTATTACTTTTAAATTCATTATTTTAGTAGCTGAGTTGTGGCTACAGTCAGATATTAAGATATATCAGATATTCTATTAAGAGATAAAACGTATTATGAAAATTATATGCTGCAATATATGTATTTTGTTATAAATTGTTGTAATATGCGAGATTGATTGATTTCTGCATATTAAGAAAAATAAACTTTTAGAAAAGTCTCTTAAAATTATCTGAGCCGTTTCTTTACTTCCGTTCACAAAATCCGATCGAATTATATTCTGTCCTGAATTGGTGAAATTATTGCTTTCAATTAAATACTTTATTTAACTCGAGTTATTACATGCTTGTAAAGATGAAATCCTGTACTCGGTTTTTACTCACTTCTTGATATGTTAGAGGATAATGTGTGCACTCGATGACAATACAGTATTTCAATATTTTCAGAAATTATCAGTTAATAGATTAATTTATTAAATTTTCTTGTTGTTTAGCTGTGGTTCCACCGGGTAGTGAAATTTACAGAAAATTTATAACAAGATTACATAACATTTATAAAGAGCCGCCTTTGGCTACCAGTTTGTTCCCCGGAAATATAGGCCTACCTGGCTGTTAAACTATTAATAAAGAGTGCATAATTATTTAAAATTTCCAATTTATGGTGTGATAGAGCTGAAAAATATAAATTTAATTGAAACAGAAATTTATGTGAAAACGAATAACTTTTTTCAGGTCTGCTTTTGAAATTAAGCTTTTCAATGTTAAGTATTTTGATCTAAATGTCAACGCATGGCACTAAATTTCAATATACATATCAAGAAATATAATTTAAATATCATTTAAAAAGAGTTAACCGTCAGAATTTGCCAAGTATTAAATTTTATGAAGATTACAGAGGTTTTTTCCATATTTTTTTCAGTCACAATGTGTAAAAGAAGTAAAACCCTGATTTCTAATAATTGAGGAATTAAAATGAAACTAAAAATATGTAAATATAGAGCAAAGGTGCGTTATAACATTATAAAAAAATGTCAATTTGAAGCTGGTGGCAGAAAATATTTCACAAAACATAACTTGTCAAATGGAATAAAATTTACTTCATTCAATGAAGAGGAATTGAGACACGCATTTTAGGAATTGTGTAACATCAATTTGTGGGTAAGTGAAAATCTACTTTGGAGTAAATGTACAGGAGAAAAAAAAGTTATCAGTTTAACAATGGAAAAACAAGTTTAACAATGGAAAAAGATAATTCTATTAAACGATTTTATGAAACAACTTCAGTTCGGTTTGCTTCAATTCAGTTTGATTTTCATTACAACAATGAAAAGTAATTGGTTGCTAATTAATTATTTTTATTTTTTACTTACAAGTTTAGCAAAATTTGTTAAAATTGAAAAAAAAATCTTCGACAATGAAATTGATACCACGAAAAAGTATTAATTGGTATGGTCTGGAATGATGTGAAAATAATTTCTGTGACGTAATATTTCCGGAAGATATAACGAAAAATCGGCAAATTTAAGTTTCAATTAACTTTAGACTTTGAAAAGATGGCAGTGCATTTCCACGTGTTTTAAAAATCACGTGCTGAATTTTATATATCGGACTTGTGTAAAATACAAATAAACAAACATTCATCTTTTCATAAATAGATAATGCTAATCTATAGAAAGGAGAAAATAATTAAGATAAAAAATCTATCTTTAGTAAAGTAATTTGTTATTAAAAACTGTTTTGTTCAATTAAAAAAAATATATGTATTTTCTTTGTTGTCCTGGATCATCAAACAACTTAGCTTCGAAATCATTAAAAAATTATTCTTATAGGATTTCAACTTAGCTGACAGAGATAAGCAAACACTTCACATGATTCAAGAAACCTGCTTTCAAACCCTATCGGACAAGTGATTTTATCAGTACCAAATAAACACTAAAATGACTCGATTTCTTCTTATCTTTCCTGTATTGTTTGACATGTCTTGCTCAGAACATTGATTGCGAAACAAGCACGTTGTGTCCGTGTTTTGCGTGAATGCATTATTAAGAGGTGCGTGAACTGCATGTGCATATCAACGAAGTGAGGTAAATGCAAATTGGTAAAAGTCACGTACGCTCGACACATGCATCATCTTGAACTTTGAATTGTTTCATCTTTAGACTGTCGCGTCAGTTTGAAAAAAATTATGTTTTATTATCAGTAATCAGTCAGTCAAACCACTCATTGATTCTTCTGTCTGATTATGAAGAGGTGCATGAACTGTATAAATCATGGACGCGTGCGCGCATGAATTAAGCACAAGGTGTAGAAATGAAGTGTCAATGATATATATCGATTCAGGAAATAGTTCTCTTTTGTTTTAAATCTTTTCGACTCTTTGTTTTTAATAAAACATTTGTTTTGTCCATGTTTATGACGTTTATTATTACTCATATAACAATACAAATAGTTCTATTTTGTTTTAAATCCTTTCGATCTTTTATCATTTAATAAAAGTATGTGTTTACTATGTTTGAGCGTGTATTAACATCACTAACATTAACAAATATTTCTATTTTTTAAATCTTTCGACTCTTTAGTCATTTTAATAAAAAGCATATGTTTTGCTCCCATGTTTATGAGCTTTTATTAATACTCATAGCTCACTAACATTAATAAAATAGTCATTTTTTGTTTTTTTTAAATCTTTTGATCCTTTAGTCATTTTAATAAAAGCATATGTTTTGCTCCATGTTTATGATCGTTTATTATTACTCATAACACACTAACATTAGTAAAATAGTTCATTTTTTGTTTTCAAATCTTTCGATCTGTTGAGTCATTTTAATAAAGCATATGGTTTGTTTACAGTTTATGAGCGTGTATAAACTCATACAACAACTAACATTAAACACATAGTTTATTTTTTTTAAAAACTTTTCGACTCTTTAGTCATTTATAAAGCATATGTTTTGTTCATGTTTATGAGCTTTTATTATATACATCATAACATTATAATTAAAAATAGTTCTATTTTTGTTTTCAAATCTTTTCGACTGTTGAGTCATTTTAATGAAAAGCATACGGTTTTATGTTTATGTTTATGAGCGTATAAACTCATAACAAACTAACATTAACACAAATAGTTCTATTTTTGTTTTTAAATCTTTTCGATCTCTTTTGTCATTTTAATAAAAGTATATGTTTATGAGCGCTCTAACACAGCTAACATTAGACAGAATAGTTCTATTTTTGTTTAAATCCTTCGACTCTTTTATTCATTTTAATTAAAGATAGGTTTGTCTCCATGTTTATAGAGGTGTATTATTACTCATAACAAACTAACATTAGCAGAAATAGTTCTATTTTTGTTTTTAAATCGTTTCTGACTCTTTAGTCATTTTAATAAAAGCAATGTTAATGAGCGCTCATAACAAGCAACATTAGGACGAATAGTTCATTTTTGTTTTAAATCCTTTCGACTCTTTATTCATTTTAATTAAAGCATACGGTTTTGTCCATGTTTATGAGCGTGTATTATTACTCATAAAAAACTAACATTAGCAGAAATAGTTCTATTTTTTTGTTTTTAAATCGTTTCGACTCTTAGTCATTTTAATAAAAGCGTTTATGAGCGCTCATAAATACAGTAACATGTAGACAAATAGTTCTATTTTTGTTTTAAATCTTTTCGACCTTCTTATTCATTTTAATAAAGCATACGGTTTGCTCCATGTTTATGATAAGCTTTATTACTCATAACACACTAACACTTTTAAGATACATAAATATATGAAAATTGTTAAGATGCTCCAATACATGCCCTAAATCTGACGATACAAGATATATTTAATTGAAAGATAAGATTGAGAATTTCAAGATTTTTCTTTTTATGATAGAATTTCATCTTTGCTCACAGAAATATACACACTGTGAAAAATATTTTCTGTTATAAAAATTTTTCATCAGAGAAAGTTTTCTAAATTAGGTGTAATGAAACTATAGTACCATACTAGTAAAACATTATTAGTTAACTCTTTGGATTATGGAAAACTACTTATAAAATATTAACGAAAACGCAGTTATCTTTGAAAATATATATATGAAACCATTGATGTCGAATTATATAATTCCTTTGAAAGTCACCTTTCTTAAGTTTAACTCTTTAGTTTCTTTTTAATCTTCAGTAATTAAAATGAAGGTCTTTTTTTCTTTTATTATTCAGGAGTTTCCTAATCGAATTCATAATGTATTAAATTTTAATATTTTATTTTGCCAACTCAACTCATATCGACATTTACCTCTGTTTGAAGAAAATATGTACCAGCCTAGTTCACACATTAAAAAATAAAAATTGATAAAATTAATATTTTATTTTGTTTTTCACTTCTTTTCGACATAAATGTTTGCTTTAATAAAAGCTGACTTATTCCATCTAAATTTTGTAACATTTTAAGTAATTAAAGGAACCTTCTGGCTTCTAGATGGTAAATATGAATTCCACAAACATACATCCTAATCTTAAAGTTACCAAATGTCCTGGATTTCTAGTGTGTTCTGGATTGAAATTCAGAAAATCCAATCACTTACTATGGTCAACATATCGCATAAAATTATCCAAGCTTTGAGACCATTTTCACTTACTTAAATCCATCTGGGCACTTAGACACAAGAATAGTATCGAAACTACGTGGGTAACTCATTTTATACTAATTTTTACAAGTCATGATTTTAATATAATTAGATATGAAGCGTTGCAAGTAAGAGTGGAATAACACAAAATCTTTGTTAAACTGACCTAGGTATCATATTTTACAAACATAGTAAATGCTGCTCTCTAGTACAGGACAACTAAAACTCCTTCGGTCCATTGTGGTTTTTAAAGAAAACACGGTTTCCATTTCAATATGAGGCCTAGCTCAGTTTAGCAAAAATTTTGAGTATGCCCAATACGGTTCTCAACTCATCATTGCTTTATTTACTAGTTATTAGCTGTGAATTTGTGATCAAAGCTGTTAAAAAAGTTGGTAAGAGCAAATTTTGCATTTTACAGGAAACTAAATTTTACATCATTGTGAAAGACTTTTGTATTATATTTTTCGCTATCGACAAATTGCATATTTTTTTAATATGCCATTCTTCTTCTTAGGCATTCTCAGATACATATTAATCCCTTCAGTCGGAATTAAGAAATAATGGAGTTAGAATTTTTTCCTTTGGCGTACTGTGTACTATTGCAAAGGTTAACTCTATCAATACGTGACCGTCCCACACGTCCCTTCAAGCAAAAGACGATAGCCGTCCGAAACGACCAAATGTCACTCTGAAATTTCCACCCCCTTTCGTTATGAGTTACTGATTTCACACCGGCGGCGCGTGCTTTCTTCGTTAGAGTGGCTCGCCCAAATGTGTTTAGGGAAGAGGGGAGTTTTCTTACAATTCGAACAATGCCAACAGTCATTGTGGTTTTTGAGGAGGAAAGTGAATTTCCCTTATCGTTGATAGAGGAGCTCGGACGTTCCCGTATTTTGAGGTCCCTTTATTTTAGTGGTTTTAAGAATCCGAGGGTTAAAGCATAAATGAAATTTCAAGCTTGTAGATGGAAAATTAAAAAAGTTACCCGGCATCCGGACAATGCCGGATATTTCAACTGAAAAGAGACAAAAAAATCACACAAATTTCATTTTAAAATGGTTGCCGAAAGATAATAAAATATTGCAGAAGCCTTTTAAATGGTAAACAAAGGATTAAAAACAAGAAATTACTTGAAAAAAAATTTACCAACGAGTTTCAGTTTCGGAAGAGGGATGATTTTCTCGAGTTTTTCTGGAAAAACTAAAAAAATGAAATGATTCCCTGCCCGAAACGAAAAATTCTTTCAACCATTATATTGATAAGAAAACCAAGAATCAACTGAAAAAATTATTATTTAAATAAAATAAAAACTTTAATATACCACGTTTTTAAAACGGACTAAAAAGTAAAAAATAATTTCTTCTAGCCCCATACAGATTTAAAACGAAAAACGTGGGATACGTTGTGCATGCAATTGATAATTGACGCATAAGTAGTTTATTTCAGTCACTAACAATTTTTTTCCAATGGAAATGATATGAACTGTTGTGTGAGTTTTCTCAACGACAGCTACTCCCTACACTCCTTTTTATTAAATATTGCATGCGCCCACGTTTTTCGCTTTAAATCTGTATGGGGCTGGAAGAAATTATTTTTTACTTTTTAGTCCGTTTTAAAAACGTGGTATATTAAAATTTTTATTTCATTTAAATAATTATTTTCTGCCTTTTAGTCTTCTGTGTGTGAAATTTTGCAATCGATTCTAACCATCTTGATGAGATTATGATGGAGACATGTGGCAAATTTCAGGTTTATTTCAGTTTCTCCTTACCTGATCATAAATTGAAAATTGTTATTTTCCTGAAAAATTAAGTTACTTGACGCAGAAACCTTCGTGAAACCAACTAGCACCCGAACAGAATTTTACATCCTCCCCTCCTATGGAATTTCACGGCAAACAAATTATTGTCACTCTGGTATAGCAAACACTCCCCTCCGAACTTCAATCCACTCTTCGATGTTCCTTCCCCCCCCCCCCCCCATTCGCGGCAGAATTTCTTGGAATCCTACAATCTCGAGATTCCCCTTCCTCGCTATCCACGAGTGACGCCTGGACAGCGCCATCTATCGAAGCTCTGGGGCGAAAAAACACAAAATATGAAATAAAAAATTAACAGACAAACAGAGAGACAAGAAAGCGAATTAATATTGCATTGTCATCTAGTTCTGAGCTATGTTTAAAGTTTCAAGTCTCCATCTCATCGGGAAGTTAGTTTAAAATTCATTGCAAAATTTGTACCGAACAGACAGATAGACAGACAAGAAAGCGAGTTAATAAAAACGTGGTAATAAAATATGAATATGCCTATATAATATAACAGTTTAATTAAGCATTTATTATCAAATAAGAAGTATAATAATTATACTTCTAAATAAAATATTACATTAAAATTACAATGCAATAATAATTTCAAAAGTTATCTCGAAAAAGTGAAAAAAAAATTAACTTGATTTTATATTTTCATCCTGTACAAATACACACAAATTCGCTTTAATTATTTGTAGAAAATAATAATATCAGCACAACAGAATATAATTAATAAAAAAATAATAATGTTTTAAATCATCTAAAAACTTATAAGTTTTTATTTAACTTCAAAAAACAGATTCGGTGTTTGGAGTTGTCATCCGGGTAGGGTGAAAACGCTTTCATAAAAAAAACACGTGTCAACACTGTCACTCATTACTATGGGAGGAGCGCAGCTTTGGCGGCAAAACCGGGGTGTTTCCATTGGCGAACCAGAGTACGCGCGCGACGAAAACCGGTTACATAACTTTGTCGCGCCAGTGTGAACAGCGCCATTAAAGAACACGGGGTCATGTGCCCCTCACGGCTGCAGCTTTCGCCCTAATCGTGTCATATTACGTACCCTGAGTCTACGGCCACACGAGCGTTTTCCTGCAGCCGCTGCTTGAAGGTCAACCGCGCAAGAATTATAGACTGAATGCTGAAGCGCAGGGCTGGCCACATGCGTGACCGTCGCGCCGGATTGACTCATGAGTCAACACCCCTGTCAAACTTTGTATATGAGTGTTTGGAATGCACTAAAACAAATTTTGATGCTTTTTTACTGTTTTGTTAAAAAAATTATTTTTAAATTTAAATTTGTTTAAACGCGAGATATTGAAACTAACTGTCTTGAAGCTGACCAGCAATTAAATGTCATATAAAATTTCCATAACTATATTTATGTAAAAACTGCTTACATAGATATTAAATTAAAATCGATAAAAAAAATCTGACTTTGGTAGTTATGGAGGGGGAGGGCCCGTAAATTGATTTGCCTAAGGGCTAATATAGGACTTAATCTGGCCCTGTTGTGTTCTGTTCTACATTTTTTTATATTTAAAATAAATATATCAAGAATACTACTTGGATAGTGAGCTTATGATTCTTGAATTTCCATAGTTTTTTTTCCAGGTTTATATCACAGATGTGAATATTTCAGTTGAAATATTGGCAATTTCATTTATTTTATTTTTACATCATTCAGTTCATTCTTTGGTCCTTTTATATTGCTTATTTGTTAAATGTTTACATTTTTCTGTTTCTTTTTAAATAAAATTGTTTAAAATAATTGTACTTATTAGCCCTTTTCCAATTACAACCTAATTTTAATAATTATTCTCTTAAAAATTGATTGTTTTGTTCTTTTCAGATCGCGGTTCAAAATTACGATGTACGCCACAAAATAGTACTCGTGATGCTTCAAAACTAGACGTTAGTATAACTAAAATAAGCTATTTGTGTCGTGTAGCTGCAAAAGTAACCATCACCACTTTTCAAAAATACGTTTTTTTAAAGATTATATGTCCATTTGACCCTCTTAACATCTCACCATCATGAATTGATAACTAGAATACAATGCCGAAACTCTTCGAATACATGCAGTTTATTTTTCAAATCTCATTTTGACTAGATGTGTGACAGAAAATCCAATTTTCTCAAAATGTTCCTTATTTGGAGATGGCCACTTTTGCAGCTACACGGCACATTTGTTACTAATTGTGTCTTAATTCGAAAAAAATTACTTTGGTGGTAAAATGAATTAATATGGTTCAAATTAAAGCAGGAATTATTTCCATTACCCCTTCTTACTTTAAAGAAATATTTAAGAACCTATAATTTATCTTTAATTTTTTTTTAGTTGAAGAGGAAGAATGTCAGGAAAAAAAACCCAAAACTCTAATGAAATTATAAACACTTTTGTTTCGTTTTCAAGTACGAGATAAATGGAATGGATCTTTTTTTTATACATTTCTAATGTATCAAAAGTTTCACACAAACGACTGTTTGAATTCGCCACTCTGTTGCACCAGAACGCAGAAACAAATGACAGCTCGTGTCAGAAAAAACGCACGTGTAGCCGTGGTTTGGATACGGCTGATGGAAATGGCCGCAGCGAGAAAACGGCGAAGAACCTGTCATGTGGCCGTAGCCTTAATGCGATTAGTCGGCAAACGATCATGATTTTTTTTATTTCTGATTTCCAGAAACAATTTTGTGGACACATATGCCGACTGAATAAATAAGACGAGAATTTTTTTCGTTTTCTCAATAAACAAACGTCATTTTTGTTGTTTACACACTATAACAATTTTTCGAATTGTGTATGTTAAGCTTGTTACATTAAAATAAGAATTCAAATTTCGGTTGATAAAATTAGAATTCGATTATAGCAGAACTAATCAGCCCTCACAAATTCGACACCAGTTACTAACAGTAAAGTCCTGAATACGTCTCTTAAGTAGCGACACGTTCAATCGTCCGCCATTTTGGGGGTAACAGCCACTCTCTCCCCAAGTCTGCTATTGAGAAATACGGAGTTTCTTTCGTTGCATGTGGATTTTTATTTACAAATGATTACAGATTCCCAAATATAACTTAAATACCTAATGATATACATATAAAAAATAATTTTACCTTAAATAAAAATTTATTTTTATATTAAAATACATACATAATAAATGCTTGTTTTGAAATAATTCGCAATCATTTTGAAGAATAATTTTATTCAATTTTTTTGCTAAGACTTTCTAAGTTATAAATTACTCCAAACCAGGGTTGATAAAAATCATGATTTTTTTAAAAATAAAAAATCGGATTTTTTTTATTTAAATCAGATTTTTTTAAATTTAAATTTATTTAAGTATGGTATTTAATACAAACATATATGTTAAACTGTTCAAGTTAGAGATCCAAATTAATTAATACATGCAAATTCTTTTTACATATAATTAAAAATATATATAATTACAGATTTATATATATATATGAATAATTCATAAATCAGTAGAAAATAATTACTTACAAGAGGATTTTCTGCTTGTTTTAATACTTACTTTTCAATTATCTATATCATAATTTAAATAAAGGATGCTTACTGTTATTTAGAGATTTTACTCCTTAAACCACAGTGCAGAATTATATATTTATTAGAATATTCAATTATATATACTCACATTTAATTTTTTTAATAGTAGGTCTTGAATTTATGGCTTTATATAAAATAATTTATTTTATCTCTGAAGCGGCAATTCTCATGCCAATGCTCTCGCTAGAACATTTTTTTAAAACTTCCTTAGCTCTAAAGCTCGATTTTTCTTTTTAATTAAAAAGTGCATTCTGTGAGTGACAAAAATATTAAGAAGTTTAACCATCAAATTACAGCACTGAGGAAACTGTTTAAAATGCTCCATAGAAGAGCTTAAAAATAATGACTTCAATTGCTTTAAGTATTCCAAGTACAATGTTAAAAGCGTGATACACACATTCAAGCGAAGACCCAAGATGGCGGTTGTTTACCCATGTGACTGGCAACTTCCAATCAAAATCGAAAGCGGCACGAAGTCTATGAGGAAAAGAGTGTCGCTACTTAAGAGACGTATTCGGGGCTCTAAATAACAGAAGAGAGTTACACGGGGAGCATGTCTCAGCCAGTGGCGTAGGGAGGGGTGCACTGATGCCCAGGTGCCAGTCTTGGGGTGGGGGCGCCGTGATAGAAAATGTTTATTTAACATTTCTAAAGTCAGAAAACAAAAATGTCATTATTACTATCTTTTTCGGATTCTTAAAAACTATCAAGACATTTTTTAAATTCTTGCTTGTATTCTTACTTCTATTCAAGCAAGAATTAAAAAGACAAAGACATAAAGGATTTAGTCGTTTTTACAGTCCTACCGGGAACTTGTTCAAGCAAATTTCCAGCGTCTTTTTTAAATAAATAAATAATAATGAAAAAGGGGAACTCTTTCACGCCTTTCTCATATTTATGAGTTTTGGGGGAGGAACATATGATAATGGTTACATTGTTGTTGAAAGAACAAAGCAGCGGCTTGATTCAACTGTACTATGTTTCTGAGGGTTGTAACGTACTGTAGTCGAGTTCCAATCACACAAGTACGCAAACCAAATATTAATGAAATTAACGTTCAGTTCAGTGGTGTAACTAGGGTAGGACAGACAGGGTACGTGTCCTAGGTGCCATAACCAGAGGGTGCAAAAATGATTTGATTAAAGAGAGCTACTTTTTTCTTATACGAAAAAAGTAGCTCTCTAAATCAACACTCGTATACGAAATATACAAAGAAGAAGTACTGTAATCGTAAGAACATTCGATCACGAAATTTTTATGAATTTTCACGTGTCAGACCTCCCTGAGTCCGAAAAAACGTTTTTGGAATTATGTCTGTCTGTTTGTAAAAAGCCATAAATCAAAAGCACAAAATGAGCTAGACGGATGAAATTTGGTATATAGTTATAACACCCAAATGGTAGTTTTCAATCAAATTTTGGTAGAATTCAATCAAAGAGAGAACACTTCCGCTGGATTGTTTGCTGACAAAATTGTTCACCACACCTTCTTCATTATTAATTTTTCTGAATACTTTTCAAGCTTTCGGTTTATCCGCTGCCTCACTACTTTCTAAACTTTATCATTGTATTAGTGCAGCAATAAATCTTGCACATGATATAATCTTCCAATTTTCAACTGAAAGTAAACTTCATCGAAAATAACAAATGCACGAAGCTGTCAGACTCTGGTTTTTTTAATCTTCTACTTCTGTTATTTATATTATTTTATGTATCCAACTTTTATTTCTAATTATCTCTAGGAATTTAATGATTGATTGACAACAGTAAGAAATGAAATACAGTTCATAGTAATTATAATGATTATGACTTTTTAAAAATATTTTTGGTTCTTGAATCGCAGATTCTCTAAATGAAACCCGATTAATAAATTCTTGTTAAATAGTGGTTCTGGTGTCTTCAGCTTCCATTTTAGTAAATCAAGTTAACATATTTGATAAATTGATTTAATCCATATGTTATTTTAACGGATTTCGTTTAAAGCATGTTTTATTTCACTATTTTTCGTTTTTTATTTTTAAATATTCGTTCTTATTCCAATTTCCGAAAAATACTTTAAGAATTTTTTTTAGTAGAAATGGGAATCTGTTTGAAATATTCGTGCAGGACAGCTCTAAAAGTAATGTTATATTATTTTTCATTTTTAAAAAAGACACAATAAACTTGAATGAATGAAATCGAATTTAAATTTTCGTAGCTTCCCAGCATAAACTCCTAAAATATGGGTGACACATCCAAAGAGAATCTAGCAGGGAGAAAATTTGGTGTTTTGCCTTGGGCTCCATTTTCTGCAGGTACACCCCTGAGAACGAATGCAGTTCAAAAAATAAGCTTGAAGTTGTCCTTAAGTGAAACAGGCACTGAACACTTCAAAGTTAGACACTGGCTGTTATTCATCTATACTTATAAAAGGCAATGTTTGTGTGCGTGCGATGTCCAGACGAATCTATCGCATTTACAGCCTTGAAATTTGGTACACAGGTAGTCTTAATTGTGACTCAATGCACCTCGAAGCCGGAATTTTAAAATTCAATCTAGAAAAAATTTTATTTAATGTTTTGTGTTGTTTTGGGTCATTTTCAGGACGTTTACGGCTGTAGTATCTTCTCTAATGATAGTTGAAAAACAATCGATGCACCATCGGATAGAACAAACAATTTTCTTTCTAATGAAATTTGTTTTGAGCTTCAAACATAATTTACTGAATTTTGAGAAATTTTTAAAAAATAGTCAGTTTTTCCATCGAAATTTTATTTTTGTATTAAAATTTGCTGCATCTGACGTTCTAATAACACTATTATTATCAATTTTTGTCTGCTTATAACTGGAACGGTTCTGTCGTATTTAAAACAAGAACGGTTAAAATATCTTTTCCCGTTTTTCTTAAATTAATTTTTTCCTGGTCAGTTGAGAGATTTTTTTATCTAGCGAGATTCCTCCCGCGACACTTTTCCGGAACGTTGCTGGCAATTTCATTTGCTGACGGTGCAGAGAGCAGGTGACGTCATAACCTTCAATTCAATGACGACCGATTATTATTTTTGGCAATATCTTAACGTGTTTATTTGTCTCGCCTATTTGGTTGCTATATAATAATGATTTTGACGTTGCAGTTTTTTAATATTGTTTTGGATTAACGTACTCTGTACTGTTTTCCTACATTTAAATTTCATTATCGTGAAAACAAATAAGCAGGAAAATCAATAATGTGTATCTTTTGTATTGATTTTTTTCAAAACTTTATTATGTCATTGTGGGCGTTTCATTTATTTATTTTTTCATTTTGTTGAAGTCCCGATTCACATTGCAATTTTTTAATATTGTTTTGGATTAACGTACTCTGTACTGTTTTTCTACAGTTAAATGTCATGATCGCGGGGAAAAAATAAGGGGGAAAATCAAATAATGTGTATCTTTTGTTTTGATTTTGTTTTCAAAACTTTTTCCTGTCATTGTGGGCGGTTTTTTTTTTTTTTTTTTTTTTTTTTGAAGTCCTGATTCCACGGGTAACGCCGTGCGGATACTGGTAGTGCACTATAGGGCTACTTCCCAGATAGAAATTTTAGTTTGCAGCAATCTTGCTCTGCAAGTCTGTAAGCTTGCAGCAAGTTTTACACGGCAAGACCGCAAGTTCCTAACAAGTTTGAAACAAGTTTTCAGAAGAGCCGAAGTCACCACGCGTCGAACTTGCAGCAAATTTGTCACGTCAAGTTTATTACAAAAGAGTAGAAAAATGAGAATACGCATACGAAGCTTGGATTCGAACGCTGGAAATCTCGGTTACTAAGCTGCCGCTTTAACCACTAGACCAACGAATCCTCGCTAGGCAAACATAGCGAGGGTTATTATACACAAGCTACAAGTTATTTTAAATTGTCTTCTTGATTTAATAATTTCTTTATAATTTTGAGATATGATTTGAAGTCACAACGAGAGAGCTATTTTCGCTAATAAATATGTTTTACTAGTGGAATAAATTATGAAAGTAGGGTTGAAAAGTAATTACTTAAAAAAATATGGGACACAAAGTAAGTTATTATTTTTCAACAAACATTGACTGTTTTTTGGGTTTAATTTTAATTTTGTTTATGAGCGTTAAATTTTCAACATTAAGAAAAAGGCGATATAGTTTTCTTTAAAGAGTGAGTTCTATATTTAGTAAAAGTTGGGATGAAGAATTTTTCAAAAGTAATATCTTTTTATAAAAAGACCTAGTTAGTTTCTTTCAAATTATCATTGATTTAGTGAATTAATAAAAAGAAGGACGGTCTAGGAGATATGTTATTCAAAATCGGATGTTTTTTAAAAACAGAGACAAGTAATCAAAACCAGATATATACAACTGTATCCAGGTCGTGGTGTGTAAGTGTGCCGTATCAACTTTGCAGCAAACTTGTATTGCAAGAGGGTTGGTCGATTATGCTGTGTTACTTTGCAGGAATTTCGCTGCAAACTTGTCGCGTCAAGTTTGTCATGACAAGATAATATCCAGAAAAAATCACACTTGCTGCAAATGTACATGCTGTCTGTATTATTTCATGACTTGCTTCCATTTTTAATGTCAATTTAATTAATTTGAAAGAGTTTGATTGTATTTAAATATATAAAATCAACTAAGTGAATTCGTTATACATAATTAACAGATAAATTGGTGCTTAGAAATCTTGTTTGAAATGTGCAGTGTATTAAAAATTGTGAATTTTTTTGCTGTGAAACCGAAAAAAAGAAAAGAAAAAAAACTTTATGATGTCACATTACGCTAAGGCACATCTTCAATACGCAGTACTTTTACGTTTCTTCTGAGTGTTCTCAAAGGATAAAAAAAGTAGAGAGACAGAGGAAAGAAAAAATGTAAAAAGATTCCAAAAAAGGGTTACCCCAGTAGCACAGAAATATTATATAATATTTGCACAATGTTATACAATATTATGAACACCGAGGAACACCGAATACCGTAACAAAGTATTGTATTGTATGTATCAGTATTTCCGTGATACTAAATTTTCACAAATTATATAAAAACAATGTTTTTCTATAAAAATCTTCATTTTAACTCAGGATATCACTCGATTGGAGGTTTTATTTCAAAAAACTCGACTAGAACAATTATTCTTTAAGATGCTGAATATTATATCATACTATATAATACAATGCATACAATATTTTAATTTCTATATTTATCGACGTTAATCAGTATTTTATTTGAAGTTATTCTTAACGCCAACAGATGGCAGCAATATCATACTGTAACACTACATTTATCAACGTTGAATCATATGTCCGAAAAAATATTTTACAAAATGTTCATTTGATATCAAATAATGTTTACACAATCATTTTGTTTTACTGTATATAAAAGGCTGGCCGGATTCAGCTAAAGAAGTTAACCATAAAATAGCTCTCACATAATGGATTATCTATTGTTCTGTGAAAAAAATTGAGTGTTATTCTCATCGTAAAAATATGCACCTGATTTATTTTTGCGCATCTTGTATTTGATTTTCAATCAATACTGTAATTATAAATGTTAAAGGCGTTTCGCAATACATTGAAAAAGGAATAAATAAATTTCAAAATTATTTTAAAACCTTTCAAACAAATTATTATAATTTCTTTTAAACATTATTGCCTTAATTTATTAAATTAGCAAACTTAGATATAAGAGCTAAAATTGCTTCCTCTTTGACTTTAAATTTCATTTTGAACTCGAAATTGTAACTATAAAAGATAATTTAATTAAAAAGATTATCAGAATTAATTGTGAATGAATGCGCTTGAAATTTCGTAGAGATCCGAATTCTGTAACTACATTTTATTGTCATCATTTACGCTTTCTGTTGCAAGTCTCGCTTGGTCAGTGGTAAGGTGCCGGTTTCAAAGCTCGCTGTAAGCGGAGGTGTTCAAAAAATAACAGTGTTCGCTTAGGATTTCAGTGATTAATATTTTTCCAAGATTCTGAAATTTATTTTTAAAATATTCAGTATATTGTTATATTATTCAATATTATATAATATTATTCAGTATAGTATCATATTATTTAATATTGTATAATATTATACAGTATTCCCAGACAGCAATTTTCGTTTGCAGCAAATTTGCAGCAGACTTGCACTGCAAGTCTGCAAGCTTTCTGCAAATTTGTCACGACAAGTGTGCAAGTGTGAAACAAGCTTGCAGCAAGTTAACGCAAGCCTCGAAGTCACCATAGGACGAACTTGCAGCAAGTTTGCCGCAAGCTTGCATTGCAAATTATATAGAAAAAACAGAGCATGAACACAACCCGGGATAGAACTCGCGACCTCCCGGTTCCGAAGCGGAGACGCTAACCATTGAGCCAGCTGAACTCTGAGAGGAGAAGATAGATTTCGCTAATACGTCGTTCGATTCGATTCGTATACGATTTAATTTAAACTTTTTTCTTGATTTCATTAATTTTTTGAGTTGAGAATATGATTTGAAGTCAAAGAGAGCGCGATTTTCGCTAATAACTACGTTTTGCTAGCAGAATAAATTATGAAATTAGAGTTCAAAAGTAATTACTTTAAAATGGGACAAAATGTCTAAGTTATTATTTTTCAACAAACACTGACTGTTTTTTAGATTTAATTTTGTTTATAAACGTTAAAATTTCAACATTAATTAAAAGGCGATATAGTTTTCTTTAAAGTGCGAGTGATATATTTAGTAAAAAGATGGAAAATGTTTCAAAATTTTTTTTTATAAAAAAGTTATTTTTTTCACAAATTATCATTGATTTATTGAATTAACAAAAAGAAGGGCGGTCTAGGAGATGCTATTAAAAATCGGATGTTTTTTTAAAACAGAGACAAAGATAATTATCTCTTTATTGTGCTATCTTTGCATGAAGCTTGTTTTGCAAATTTGCTGCAAATTTGATTTGCAAGGGAGGTGGCGCTATTCGTCACATCGAACTTGCAGCAAAAATGCGTTGCAAGCGAGGGTGGCGCTAGTTGTCACAGCGAACTTGCTACAAGTTCGTTTCAAGTTTGACGCGTCAAATTTTGCCGTGACAAGGGAATATCAAGTCAAAATCAAACTTGCTGCAAACTTACGTGCTATCTGGGTTATATGACTTTATCCAATATTATGGAAAAAAGATTGTACAATATTGAAAAAGTCTTACGTTAAACACTGTTTAAATATTGGAAAATATATTGTATAATATTACTTGTGAGAATTTTATATTAGACAATATTATGTGCTACTTGGGTAGTGATTGTTAGTCATACAAGGGGGGACATGGTCAAAAGCAAACGTTACCCAGATAGCAATTTTAGTTTGCAGCAATCTTGCTCTGCAAATCTGCAAGTTTGGCACGGCAAGAGTGCAAGCTTGAAACAAGTTAACGCAAACGAGTTAGTGACCACGCGTCAAACTTGTCACAGGCTTGCCGTGTCAAGGAAGCGGGATGTCGGGGGTTCGAATCCAAGGTCGTCTTCGTAAACCTGTCGTCTTAACCATTCAGCCAGAGGAACTTCGATTGCGGATGTCTGATTGCGCAAATAAATCGTGCATCTACACTTTTTATACTAAACTGTTTTCTTGATTTCATTAATTTTTTAAATTTTGAATTGAGAATATGATTTGAAGTCAAAGAGAGAGAGCTATTTTCGCTGATAATTACGTTTTTCTAGTAGAATAAATTATGAAATTAGGGTTCAAATGTAATTACTTTTAAAAATATGGGGCAAAATGTAAGTTATTTTATTTTTCAACAAACATTGACTCTTTTTTAGGTTTAATTTTGTTTATGAACGTTAAAATTTCAACATTAAGAAAAGGCGATATATAGTTTTCTTTAAAGTGCGAGTTCTATATTTAGTAAAAAGACAGAGAATTTTTCAAATTTTTTTATGAAAAGACCCAGTTCGTTTTTTACAAATTATCATTGATTTATTGAATTATTAAAAAGAAGGACGTCTAGGAGACGCTATTAAAAATTGGATGTTTTTTAAAACAGAGATAGAGATCAAAACCAGTAGTATCAACTTTTCAGCAAACTTGTTTTGCAATTGTGGTGTGAAGTTTGTCATAACAACTTCATAGCAAACTTGTTTTTGCATGTGTTTTGGTCGATTATGCTTTGTTATTTTGCAGGAAGTTCACTGGAAAGTTGACGCATCAAATTTGTCCTGACAAGCTAATATCAAGAAAAATCACATTTGCTGCAAGTGTGCGTGCTATCTAGGTCGCAAATGAATGGTGATTTATCTGTTCTATGACATTCACACGTAGATATAATCAGTGGCGAACTGGCGAGGTTGCCAGCTTGCCCGATGGCAAGTGGGCCCCCTAAATAGAAGACATTTTGGGCCCCCAGGGAGTGTGGGAGAGAAAAAAGAACTATTTCTCTATAGAAAGCTTTTCTAAAGCAAATAAAGGTCCGTGTTTCGGCGTTCCACAACAGTCGTTGGGGATTTATTGACGTCGTAATTCGATAAGCCGAATAGCGGATGGTCGAATACCGACCCAAGACGCATACGCATTTACAACTGCCCGTAGGAACTGTACTGAGGCCTCTATCCACTTCCTTTGACCTTCCGATCATTTACAGATGTTTCTCCAGAATGTTGCAGCTATCCAACAAACCCTCGGACCATTGGAACAGGGTTCCTCTTCTGTGCAAAGTCCAGCCGCAATACTCATTAAGATTTTTTGTTGGTTTCGGAAGCCCCTGGAAAGACGGAAGGAATTGCAGCCCTTTGTGCAGAAAGGGTGCGGTTCTTGTGAGAGATGGCTATAAGGTCCGGTGTACACCAGCCGATTTGTGTCGTTGAGCAGTAAAATATAACAGTAGTAACCCACGTGCCCCCATTGTGGATCCACAGGGGGAATGGGGGTTACTATTGTTATTTTTATAGCTTCAACGACACGAATCGGCTGGTTTGCACAGGGGCCTAAGAGGTGCTTTTTTCTTTCTTTTTTGCAGTTTCATTTTACTGTCATAAATCTGACAAACAAGGGAACTCACCCGTAGGATAAGGTTTTCTTGGCTAAAACTGTAACTAGGACACCAAATGACATTTATGAAAAGACGACACACGCTTTTTTATGCATTTGGGGAGGGGGGGGGGAGTTAGCGTTTGGAAGAGTAAAGGGGTCTCAGTCTTATTGGTCTGTCTTTCATGGAAAATAATTGGCGAGAAAAGTGCTATTTCTGTTTTTAGTTGGAAGAGAGAAAAAATATACGTAGCGTATCTTGCAAAAGGAAAGAAAAAAAAATTTGAGAGGTAAGCTGAAATGATAATTTCTCTATTTTGTAGTTTTAAACACCAGCCACATTCATCTACCAACCGACTCGTCCATCTTATTAATTGTCTTAATTTGATTATATTAACAAACTTTAAATTCGCCAACTTATTGAATTTTTGTTAAGTTGAAAGTATTAATTGGTACAAAAGACCGAGAAAGAAATTAGTTGTGCAAAGGAAAAAAAGAAAGAAAACAAAACAGTATATAGGAAATGTATTATCATTCGAGATAAATTTTGATGCAGTATGTTTTTGTGTCTAATGAAACTAAAGATATAAGCTTTACATTCAACTGTTAAAAAAGTCTAAAAAACACGAGATTCGATGAAGATATTTTTTTTAAATTTTGCATAATTATAATCTACAATTATTGCGCATTATTAAGCTTATTATAAAGTGAAAATTTAACCTACTCATAACAAATAAATGAATTACATAATCTCCAAGAAGATTATCTTGCCTTAAGTGGAAAAATGAGCTTAAGGTGATTGCTAAAAAGTAAATTTATCAAAATAACATAGGAAATCTATCAAAAACTAAATTTATTTGAAGTAACGAAGAAAGAAAGAAAAAGACGGGACTTAAAAGAAAAAAAAAAAAAAAAA
>BGPR01017600.1:0-32257 GCA_013235015.1 Araneus ventricosus | reverse complement strand
TAGTGTTCCACTTTTGAAATAGTAAAATTGAAAATAGTAAAATAAGGATTGTTTAAAGTATTGCAATGCTTCTTATTAGTTAATTTGAAATTACTAGTTAATTGGAAAAACAGATCCAATGTGGCCAAAATTGGAGCATCTACCCTATATAATAAATACATATGCAGAAATTTAATATGTAAATATAAAAGAATGAATTATTGAAAGAACTTACATAAATTCTGATTACAGTGGAATGCACTCTGTTTCATCACAGACTGAGACTTTTACCGATGTTTCGGACAGGATGACTAAGCTAAAAGATGAGCTTAAAGAATTACAAGATTCCCTTGGGAAAAAGGCCTTCATCCCAGAGAATATATCGAATGACACTCGGATGAAGGCACTAACAAGTTTCACAAAAGAAAGGTTTTCTTGCGTTTATTCTTTTTTGAATGTTGAAGAGGACCTTCAAACGGGAAATTTCTGTAAGCGACCTGTTGATATTTTTTTCCCTGTTTCTTGTAAAATTAAGAACTGGAATTTCAAATGAATTTTTATCTGTTTTGTTTGAAATTTCTGATTCGACAGTTTCAAGATATTTTACTTTCGTAATGACAGTTCTTTACGAAAAGCTTAAACTGTTACATATATTTCCCTCGAAATCAAAAGTTGTCGAGTCAATGCCAAGGCAGTTCTATTCTGAAAACAGAGACTGTAGAGTCATTGTTGACTGTACTGAGTTTCCAATACAGAAACCTAACAGTCCAGCAAATGACCTTCAGTTTCTACAAAAACACAAATACTTTAAAAGGTATGATAGGCATTATGCCGTCAGGGACCATCAGCTTCATTTCACCGTTATATTGTGGTAGTATATCGGATAAGGAGCTCTTTATTAAAAGATATCAAATGTACGAGTAACAGTAGAAAGGGCTATATCCCAAATCAAAATATACAAATATTTTGAGAGACCTATCCCCTACACAATATAAAATCTAATTTTTTTATTACTTGCATGTTGTGTAACTTCCATAACCCTTTAATTAATGTTAAATAGTTGTTTCTAAAAATGAATACTTTTATAGATCCCAATGAAAATTTCTGACAATGATTTTTTTTTTCTTCTGGATGTTGTCATTTGTACTTATTTTTTTGTTGGATAGTTTCTATTAATTGTTATTGTAATTATGTTAAAAAGGTGCATTTAATTCTTAGATATTGCTATTTGATGATCAGTAAATTTGATTAGTTTTTATTCTGTTTTCTTATCCTTTATATGTATGGGGGATATAATTTTTTGATGTAGTGTGTTTTTGTAAAGTGTCCTCAGTTTAATTTTGCCTTATTTAGTTTTATATGTGTTTGGTATTTAGTTAATTGATCTGAGTATTTTATTCGTATTGCTTTATTCTTATTTACTTATTCGTATTATGCTTTATTATTCAAAATTCATATTTTACTTTTTTTTTATTTAATTCTCTGTTTGGAGTCCTGGTTCCTCATAGCTAGTATTTTTGTGCGAGCAAACTTTAATTTTCTTTTTCTAAAGATTGTTCTCCAGTATGGTTGAATATAATAATTTGACACCTAATTTGGGTTAATGTGGAGTTTATTGTACCCACTTACTTCGTTGGGTACCGTAAACTCCACATTTACCCTAATTTGTATATTACAATTAGTAATTTCACAGTATATTAATTTTATATGTAGTATTTTTTAGCAAAGTGTCCTTGGCTTTTTTCCCCCTTATTCCGATTTGTATTCTATTTATATTATTGTTTCATTTACTATTTATTATTAACATGATGCATCATCTCTTTTGTATTCTTGGTATCTACTGTTTTTAACTTGTAGTTTACCTACTATTTGTAACTTGTAAAAACTGTTAGTTTATATATATAAAGTATTTTTACAATATGAAAATATTTAAATGTTTATTTTATATAAAATTTATTTCTGATAATGGATTTTCTGAAATCGAGATAATAATAGTATTTGGAAATTACTGATTTTTTTATTATATTTAAGTATGAAAACCAATAAAAATTTAGTTAGTAGTTACATGTTTTATAGTTACATATGTTTTTAGCATGCATTAATAATTTGTTATTAATGCATGTTATGTATTATAATGTTATAATATTGCATGTTATTATAATGCATGCAATTTATTATTAATGCATGTTATTTTTAGCATGCATTAATAATTTATATTCACTGTAAAGTTACATATAAATTTTTAGTATGATGAAGCAAATCTGTTTTCTGTGAATGAAGATAACTGCATTTTCCAAATGCCTTATATTCAACATAAAAATGGATGTGTATCCATTTCATATTTCTGAACCTGCTTTCGACACTTGAAGGTACACCGTGGAGACAGAAGACAGCCCTTTGGCTTAAATCTGGCCAACAAGATGATCTTTTTCATCTGTGACTGCATGTATTTGCTTGCACCACAGTTGTAATTGATTTTCTTGAAGTGGCTTGATATATAATTCAAGATATACATGCATCTTTAACTTTTTTTCATATTATGTTTAGATTTTTTTATATAACTTATTTATTTTATAATTATTGACCTTTCCTAAATGTGCTTAGTTTATTAAATTATATTGGATTTGTCTACCTAAGAAAACTTAGAGATTATTTGGTTTTAAAAAAAATCATGAAATTTGAAGTCTCTGTGCTACATTATTGGCTTCATCTGACAATTTAACAACTCTATTTTTGGGTTGGTATTCTTCTTTATTTTAAACATAAAATCTTATACATGTGCATTCAAAATATTTTTATTTCATCGTATCAGTTTATGAGTTTGCTACAGTACAAAAGTAGAAGCAACTTTGAAATTCGTAGATGACTATAAATTTCTTCTAATATTAAGGTAAGTGTTCCAGTAGTGGGCCACGTACCAGAAGTGGGCCACTTGAATTTTTTAATTGAAAAACAAGAAATTCCATCATTCCAATGAAATAAGAGATCTGCCTCTGGTAGGCTGAAACCCTTATCAACTAAATACCAAAGGCACAGCCTTTATTTACTGTTTAGTTAGGAGCTAGAAAGTTTGTTGCTGCAGTTGGTCTCTGAGAGAAGCATTTTTAGCTTATTCTTAGTGATTTCCTTAAGAGGTAACTCTTCATTCAACTATTTTTTAGCATACATTCTATTTGTTTTTAAAATGAATTGTTATTGATATTATTTGATTATATAATGAATGTATTATAAACTATCTTTAAATTAAATAATATTAATAATTTATGGATAGTGAAGGGGGGGGCCCACTTTTGGATCAATGTTTTGCTAAGTGCTTCAGTAGTGGGCCAGTACTGGAGCACATGTTTTCTCTCAAACAGACTGTTTTGTGATGTTTAATAAGAAGGTTATAGCTTGTAAAGTCATTTTATTTAATTAGATTTACTTTATTTTTATCAGAATCGGTAGTGGGCCACATGGCCCACTTCTGATACACTAATGGCCCACTACTGGTACACTAATGGAACATTCTGACCAATTACTTAAATAATAAATATTTTATAGTACTGTTGAGGAAAAGACTGATATTCAAGAATTAGTTGGGCTCTGTAACGAGGCAGACAATAATGACTATCGCATTGCTGGACCATCGAAAAATATTTCATCACCATTTAAAAGGGCTCTTTTCTGGCTACAGAGGGAAGATGATAAAAGAAAAAAAAAGATTTATTCAACATAAACTATCAAGATTTAATATCCATAATGCCCCAAACAGAACTTAAAATGAAAGATCGATAATTAGCATATACCTTTAATAAAAAAATCGGCTGTTAGAGAAAAAAATGTAAATCTCATGTGACTAGAATCTATAAATAAAAGATTTAACATATATCAAGCCATTATTATTGTATTTTTTTATAGTGTATAATGTTAATGTATTGTTATTATTACTATATATAATGATTTTATTCTTTTTTCTTTGGCACAATTGACAAATCTGGGTGGCCCACTTTTGGTATGCCCACTACTGGTACATCAAAAGTTTGCTATGCCCACTTCTGGTGCAGAGGAGTGATCTAAGTTTTTAATTTTTTAAAAATTATATTACAATTATTTTGATATTTCAGGTGATTATTATTTTAAATAAAAGTTTGAACAACCGTAAAAAAATACAGATTAGCGAAACTTCTCAAAAGTTTAGATGATAATTGAGGAAATACCCTTAAGTGGCCCACTACTGGAGCATTTACCTTAAATATTAGGAAAAAAAATCTAAAAATATTTTCTGCTAATTTTCAGTTTGTAATCTTTTCCCATTGTAGTTTGAGAAAGTATATGAAGCGTTAAAAATATTATTATTACTTTAGTTACAAATATTATTTTGAGGAACCATAATCTTTTTCGTTAGTTAAACAATCCATTTTTATGTGTTATAATTTTAAATTATATCATTTACAATTTTTTTTGCATACTGAACATTGTTTTTGTGTCTGAAATTGAATACAATAAACATTCATACAACCATGGAAAGTAATTTGAAAAGTGGGCTCTGTTGTGTAATAAAACAATACTTTGCATTAACCTGTTTTTATTGTTTTTATTTGAAACATTACACATATTCACTATATAACAGTGTTACCCAACGTGGGCAAAATAATATAGAAAAATTTTCATTAAAATCATTTCGTACTTGAATTTCAATTCGCCATCATATTTTTGAAAATTCACTTACTGTGTTTCTCAACAATTAATTTCTTTCTAAAACCGATCATTTAAGTTTCTTCAGTGAACAATTCAATTTTTGCATTTTTAGTAATGGTTTGATAATTTGCCTTTTAAAAAATCTACAATTAAAAAATTGAATTGATGCAAATGCAAATCCTATTCTAATCACATTTTCATTTAACTTGATAATTTATCTATTTATTCAGAAGAGTGTAGTTGTCTTAGAAATCTTTTTATAGCATTTATTAATAGCTATTAAGCTAAAAAAAAGTGAGAAAATATTATATAAATAAATATCAATGTAAATCTTTTTTCTTATTTTCACATTAAAGGTATATAGTTTATTTATTTGAGAAAATTAACTAGCAAGAAGGAGATTTAAGTGGGGTTTACACGCGAACAGTAAAACCGACAGTAGGATGTCGCTGTCAAGTTTGGACAGAGGCTTGCCGTGGCCCGGTTAAAACTTTTATGATTCTGCGCATACGTCATCTCTTACTGTCGGTTTTACTGTTCGCGTGTAAACCCCGCATTACTTTGTTAGTATTTATATTTTATTTTATAATCAGTAAGAAAATACATTGAATAACTAGATTTTAATGTATTGTACAGTCATGCAATGAAAACAAAAAAAAGTTGATCTATAATTAGATTTCAGTGATTCAGAAATCAAGATAATTTTAAAACGTTCTAACAATTATTTTTAGTGTTAATAAATACAATCGAAAAGTTATACATAATTTAGAATATACTAAATTTCAATAAGATTGTTAGCTGAAGAATTATTCTAATTAATCTTTTTTTAGAATTAACATGTAAAACATTTATACTTTGAGGGACATGTGCCAGTGGATGTGACGCGTTCATGCAATTAGCATATGATAGGTATTTTCCATCCTCACCATCTTTGATGAACCATATATGCAAAACATTCAATTACAGCAAAAAGAAGGTTTTGAAAGCTAGCAGACTGTTTCATTATATTTTTTAAAGGGATAGAAAAGTAAAAGTTACTTAATTTTTCATGAATGCTTGCCATTTCTCATCATCATACCCAATTTCTTTGATGTATGGTTCCTTTTCAACAGCAAATAAAAAAACAAACATTCTTTTTTTTTTTTGTTACTTTAAGTCATCTGGTGACACAGTATGTAATATAATTTAAACATTTGTGCATTCGTGTATTTTTATCAATATAATGCTGTATAATACAACTGGGAATAATAATAACCTTAAAAGCTATTGCTATATGTGTTCCAAGTTAGCAAAGCAATTTTGAGATGTGTAAGGTAAGTGCTCCAGTAGTGGGCCACGTACCAGTAGTGGGCCACTTGAGTTTTTAAGTTGAAAAACAAGAAATTCCAACATTCCAATGAAATAAGAGATTTGCCTCTGGTAGGCTGAAACCCTTATCAACTAAATACCAAAGGCACAGCCTTTATTTCCCGTTTAGTTAGGAGCTAGAAAGTTTGTTGCTGAAGTTGGTCTCTGAGAGAAGCATTTTTAGCTTATTCTTAGTGATTTCCTTAAGAGGTAACTCTTCATTCAACTATTTTTTAACATACATTCTATTTGTTTTTAAAATGAATTGTTATTGATGTTATTTGATTATATGATGAATGTATTATAAACTATCTTTAAATAAAATAATATTGATAATTTATGGATAGTGAAGGGTGGCCCACTTTTGGATCAATGTTTTACTAAATGCTCCAGTAGTGGGCCTAGGGAGGCCAGTACTGGAGCACATGCTTTCTCTCAAATAGACTGGTTTTGTGATGTTTAATAAGAAGGTTACATCTTGTAAAGTCTTTTTATTTAATTAGATTTGCTTTATTTTTATCAGAACCAGCAGTGGGCCACATAGCCCACTTCTGATACACTAAGCGCCCACTACTGGTACACTAATGGAACATTCTGACCAATTACTTAAATAATAAATATTTTATAGTACTGTTGAGGAAAAGACTGATATTCAAGAATTAGTTGGGTTCTGTAACGAGGCAGACAATAATAACTATCGCATTGCTGGACCACTGAAAAATATTCCATCTCCATTTAAAAGGGCTCTTTTCTGGCTGCAGAGGCAAGATGATAAAAGAAAAAAAAAAAAAGATTTATTCAACATAAAATATCAAGATTTAATATCCATAATGCCCCAAACAGAACTTAAAATGAAAGATTGATAATTAGCATATACCTTTAATAAAAAATTGGCTGCTAGAGAAAAAATGTAAATCTCATGTGACTAGAATCTATAAATAGAAGATTTCACCTATATCAAGTCATTTTTATTGCATTTTTTATAGTGTATAATGTTAATGTATTGTTATTATTACTATATATAATGATTTTATTCTTTTTTCTTTGGCACAATCGACAAATCTGGGTGGCCCACTTTTGGTATGCCCACTACTGGTACATCAGAAGTTTGCTATGCCCACTTCTGGTGCATAGGAGTGATCTAAGTTTTTAATTTTTTAAAAATTATATTACAATTATTTTGATATTTCAGGTGATTATTATTTTAGATAAAAGTCTGAACAACCATAAAAAAATACAGATTAGCGAAACTTCTCAAAAGTTTAGATGATAATTAAGGAAATACCCTTAAGTGGCCCATTACTGGAGCATTTACCTTATTAAGTATACTTAGTTATATCCTACACAAAGCTTTCTAAGTTAAAAATGGTTTGCTGTGTGAAATGCAATAAAATGAAAGTGCTGATAAAAAATATTTAGTCTGGTTAATGTTACACTATTTTATTATTACAATATTATATATAATTTCTCATTACACATATTACAATGCTAAACTAATTTATTTGCTACTAAAAGAATGTATAATATACATATTATAAATAAAAAAGTATCTGTGTATATAACATCTTATTTCTGTAAATTTAAATTGCATTTTAAGAAGTTATTTCTCATTTTTATTAATAACTTAGAGTTTTCCAGATAAAAATTAAACTTTTCATACTCTTTTGTATAAATAAAATAAAGGAAATTTATCTGATAATATTGATCTTTAAATGAGGTAATATTTTATAAAGAATATCAACATGAGAATAATAAAAGTAAGCACAGTAAAAAACATGCTTAGATGAAGAAGGAATTGTACCACCAGGACATTTGCATTTAGCACCAAGAATCTGAAATAAAATGCAAAATCAAACTGAGTATGTAATTCAATTAACCATTTATTAACTGGCATCCAACATATAGTTGATATGCACATCACAAGGATAAACATAACACCAGCTGTTTAAGATTGAGCGATGGGTGTTGCCGGATGGTCATGTGTCGATGGATGTGACGTCACATGCATAAAGTCCATTAACGTTACGGAGAGACCCTCAATAGATCCGCAGAAGGCTCTAATCGCCGCCATTTTTGATTTGTCACGTGACGCCCCTTCAAGAATTTCAGAACTTGTTTTCTACTAGTGACTCTGATGTCGGCCGGTGCAATATGACTCAACATAGAATTAATACAGGTAATCACCCACCAATCAAGCAATATCCAAGACGTTTGCCTCTTGCAGAAGGAAGCGGAGCGCCTAGTTAAAGAGATGGTGGATAAAGGAATTATAGAAGAATCGTCAGGATCATGGGCTTCGCCTATTGTGCTTGCTAAGAAGAAAGATGGATCGACACGTTTCTGTGTTGACTACAGGAAGTTAAATGAGATTACGATAAAGAACGGTTATCCTCTACCACGGATATCCGACACCCTGGATGCTTTGAACGGAAGCCAATGGTTCTCGACATTAGACTTGAAAAGTGGATACTGGCAAGTAGAGATCCAACCTGAAGATAAAGAAAAGACAACCTTCACCACCGGACAAGGACTCTGCCAATTTAAGGTAATGCTTTTCGGACTTTGTAACACCCCTGCCACATTCGAAAGATTAATGGAGACAGTATTGCGTGGTCTTACATCTGAAGCCTGCTTAGTTTATCTTGATGACATTATCATAGTAGGACGAACATTTGAAGAACTTCTTAGTAATATTCGTAAAGTATTCCAGAGACAGCAGAAAGCTAACCTCAAGCTAAGTCCAATAAAATGCAGATTCTTTCGAAAGGAGGTTTCTTATCTTGGACACATAATTTCAGCAGACGGAGTTAAAACTGACGTCCAGAGACAGTACACGATCTCCGAAGTTTCCTTGGACTTTGCACCTATTACCGTCGTTTTGTAAGGAATTTCTTTGCAATAGCAAGACCCCTACATAAACTAACTGAAGCTAGATTAAGCTTTAATTGGACCGAAGAATGCGAGAAATCTTTCAATAGTCTAAAGCAGGCTTTGATAACTTCCCCTATCTTGACCTATCCCCGAACTGACAAGGAATTTATCTTGGATACGGATGCTAGTAATGAAGGAATAGGAGCAGTGGCGGATTTTCACAGTATAAGGCCACAGGCACAAAACTCTTTTGAGGCCCCTCCCTCTACCCAAACTTGTAACTTAACCTTGCCTTTAGCACTGCGATATACGTTGAAGTGATTTTGAGGCCCCCTCCCTCTACCCCAACTTGTAACTTAACCTTGCGTTTAGCAATGTACGTTGAAGAGATTTTGAGGCCCCTCAGGAATTGAAGGCACGAGGCGAGCGCCTCTAGCGCCTGTGCGGAAAACCGCCTCTGAATAGGAGCCGTGCTCTCTCAGAAGATTGGAAACGAAGAGTGTGTCATCGCTTACTTTAGCAAGAGCTTGGATAAGCCAGAAAGAAATTATTGTGTCACGCGTAAAGAATTACTAGCCATTGTGAAATCTATAGAGACTTTCCATCACTACCTCTATGGACGGAAATTTCTTCTCCAGACTGATCATGCTTCCCTTAGATGGCTTTTGAATTTTAGGGAACCTGAAGGCCAGATAGCTTGCTGGATTCAAAGACTGCAAGAATATGACTTCGAAATCAGCATCGCAAGGGAACCTCTTACGGAAATGCAGATGCGCTCTCTCGAAGACCCTGTAAAGAGAGCTGCAAACATTGCACGAATGCAGAGAAAAAGTTCGGAATGAAAACAAACATTTCCGTGGAAGTTTTAACAACTGAGGATCCCTGGTCTTCAAGCGAGGTCCAAAAGGCACAGCTAGAAGATCCTGCTATTAGGCCAATACTGGAGAAGAAATTAAATTCGGAAGATCGACCATCTTGGCAAGAAATCGCCCCGGAGAGTCCTGCAACAAAACGATATTGGTCTCTTTGGGACTCCTTACACCTTAAGGATGGTGTTTTATATCGTAAGTGGGAGAGTGACGATGGAAGCTCTTGTCGTTGGCAACTAATTCCCCCGAAAAGCAGAATTCAAGAAGTTCTGCGAGAGACTCATGACAGCGCAAGTGGAGGCCATTTTGGAGTTATGAAAACTTTGAGCAAAACCCGAGACCAATTCTATTGGGATAGACTTCGCGCCGACGTCGAAAAATGGTGCAGAGAATGATGTCACGCTTGCGGAGCCCGAAAAGGATCCAAAACAAGAACTAAAGGCCGTTTACAGCGCTATAATGTGGGCGCACCTTTCGAAAGAATGGCTTTAGATATTTTAGGACCTCTTCCTGTAACGACAAAGGGCAATCGGTATGTGCTGGTATTGATGGACTATTTTACTAAATGGCCAGAAGCAATCCCCATTCCAGATCAGGAAGCCTCGACTGTGGCTGAAGAACTTGTTCGAGCATGGATTTCGCGTTATGGCGTACCTATGGTATTACATTCGGATCAAGGTACAAATTTTAATTCCGCTCTCTTTACTGAGCTCTGCAAACTTTTAGGAATTCTGAAGACTCGAACGACGGCGTTACGTCCTGAGTCCGATGGCATGGTCGAGAGGTTTAATCGAACGATTTTAAATCGTCTATCTTTATTTGTATCAAAGAATCAGACTGACTGGGATACACATTTACCACTCTTTCTCTCGGCCTATAGGAGCGCAGACCATGAAGTGACCGGATTCACTCCAGCAGATATGCTTTTTGGTCGAACATTGGGCGACCGAGTGATACGCCTTCCTCGCCGAATAATTTAGAGGCACGTTTGGAAAGCGTACATGCGTTTGCCAGAGAGCGAATTAAATTGGCCAGTGAACGAATGAAGACTCGCTACGATTCCGGAGCAACAGGTCATCATTTTAAGGAGGGAGATCGAGTCTGGATGTATAACCCGAAGCGACGGAGGGGTCTGAGCCCAAAATTGCAGCAGAACTGGGAAGGACCTTAAACTATCGTCAAAAAACTGAACGAAGTTATCTACAGAGTTCAGAGGTCGCCTAACGCCAAGCCAAAAGTCATTCACATTAATCGGCTAACGCCCTACCGGGCTACTGATCACAGTTCAATGTAATGAGACTGCCGGGACGTCAGTCTTTGAAGTGGGGAGCAGTGTTACAAACATGGAAATTCGCTTCCCAGCAACGTGAGTCTTATGGTTGGGAAGAGAGTTTTACAGGGATAAGTATGGGATGACTAGCAGCAGCGACGTCTGGTTCCCCGACCTTGGCGACGAAATATGGGATCTCAAAGGTGCTGTACAAATCGACAATCCCTAGGTGTGCGGTGAGACAAATTTATCTATCTTTTATTCACTTATAATAATTGATAATTAAATTGACTTTTTTAAGACTGATTTTGATTTGAATATATTTATTTTGCATCAAAAATTCTGTGATTTATTTTTTTTGCACTACAAATGAAAACGGTTTTCATCATAAAAAAAATCGTGAATTTAAACTTATATTGAAGATATTCTAAATAATTTTGAATGGTACTGTAATTTAAAAGCAAATAAGAAACATTTGAATATCCAAATAATATAAGCAGTAAAATAACAAGAGAAAGTTTTTTTTAATCTTAAAGAAGTTGGGACAGCCTCTGTAATCCGCACCTCACAGGGTTAAAATATAAATTCCATGTAATAAAATAGAAGGAAAAAAACTAATTAAATTTAATTATTTGCTTTAAAATTGATAATTATAATCTCATCTTATCTATACTTATAAAAGGCAATGTGTGTGTGTGTCTGCGATGTCCGGACGAATCTATCGAACGAATATTTGCTCCTTTGAATTTTCGACGAAGCTTCGAATTACAAAAGCGACGTTATCATCCGAGAACGCATATCACAACAGGAGGGGTGATTCACAGTAAGCCGTCTGCGATGGGGGGGGGGATGTGCGAAATGTGATATGACTGTATCTCAGACGAGGTGGGGTAGGGTGATCTGCTTATCTGGAAGGTAATCGGGAAGACTTTGTTCCCCCGGATGGGTTGTGGCGATGCCGCCCCACCCGGGTGGGGAAGGTAGTTCATGCTTTTGATGGCGCCATCTGTTGACAGTATATAGAACTAAAAAAAACCTTTCTAAATTATATTAAAAAGAAAAGAAATTAAAATAAAAAAAACGCTTTGCGTACATTTTATATAAATGTCTGAATAACACATTTTTGACAGTAGTATTCACCACTAGTATTTGAGATTTTTTAATATTGCGTAGAAAATAACAGTTCGTCAAATATTCGTCAACCCTATGGACCTTATGCATGTGACGTCACATCATCCGACACGTGACCTGCCGGAGACAGCCATTGGTCAGTTTTAAACAGCTGACTCATAACTGCTTTTATTTCTGAGTCGCTTATAGGCCGATCGTTTTGTTTATTCCTCCACAGCTGTTTTTTTATACTCTCGAACCCAAACGGTGCATAATGTCCATTTGAAGCTTGCATTGTCTGCACCGGAATTACATAGTACAGGTACTTAAATGTAAACAAAGCAGAAAAACTCGTTCATTAACGTAAATAATAGCAACTAAGAAATGTTTATTCTCGAAAGTAAATGGAGTGACAGTGTGATAAATTTTTAAGGCACAGTTTTATGAGTACGGTTAGTTGCTCTTTTTTTTTTCTAGAACAGAAGAAAATTTTCCATTCATAGTTGAGGCCTGGCAACAAGACACACGGGAAATTTCCCGAAAGTAGTTTCGGTTTTCATCACGTGTGTTTCTTTCCTGGTATCCAGATGTCGGCCGCATTACTCGGAGAGTAAATTTAAGTGGAGTGTTTTCAGAAATGCTGAGCCAGCTGACTTTGTAACTTCCAATCTAATCGATACGTTGATAAGACATTTAAAATTGTATTTTCTGTCTTATATATTCGTTGTTGCAGTGTTTTTCACTGAGTTGTTGCATTAATAATTTATGCACTCACTGAGGCTGTTGTAGAATAAACTTTTAATTGGAAGCTGTTATCTGTGGATTTTGTTTCAGAATTTTTTTAAAAAAAACAACTTATAAATGATAAGCTTTTCCTCGTGTCTGAAGTTATATTTCTTTCAAAGATTGATTTTGCGGATAATTATTTATACTTCAGTGCACTAGAAGTATTTTTACATTAAAACAAATTTTATTTACAATTTTTAAACTATAAAATTGCATCTTGTAAAGAAGATACAATCTCAAATTATTGAATATGGATAATTCATCTTCAGCCCAGGATATCGAAACTAGCATGGAATATATGAAATTTTGTGCATACGTGATTGATAAAGAAATGCAGAGGTTTAATTTAGATTTTACTGTATATCAATCATTTGTTGCTCAGCTACCAGGAGTTCTTGATGTAAATTTTGATATAGCCTATAACAGGTGTGCTTTCATGTATAAATATACTCTTTGCAACATATATTTTTTTAAAGACTGTATGAACAAATTTATCTTAGAATGTCCAGAATTTAAAAATTTAGTTTCAAAATGGACAGCTGATTCGAACACAAGATTATGTTCCTTTAGTTGCGGTCCAGGGTTGGATTATTTGGCATTTATGCTGGCTTTGTCAGATCACTTAACCCATCCATCATTTAAAAGTTTGACGATTTTATCAAAACATGGTGCTTGGAGAAATACTGTTGGTATAATTGCAGATGCACTACAGGAAGGAGTTCTTTCCAAGTGTGGAATCGGAAAACTGGTGAATTTTAAGAACGCTGAAGTGGTTCAAACAAATTTACTTGCATATATTCCTATGAAAGGTTTGGAAGCCCTTCAACAATCAAGTGTCATTTTTATGGTGAAAACTTTAAATTTAGCAGCACCAGGAACAAACGAAGAAGAAATTATTAAAACTAAACTTCTGGTAAGTAAATACACTTGTAAATAGTTCAATTTAATATGTAAAATAAAGTAATTCATTAAAATTGTTGCAATAATGTTGATTTCTCTTATAATATTGAAACTTCAGAAAAATTTTACCATTTTAATATTAAAGGAGAAAATATATCATTGTCAAGAAACAATTTGTAAATTAAGGTGTATCATAGAGTTTAATTTTCATATTGTTTTGTTTGAAAGTGTTAATATTTATTATTTTTATCTGCTATGTAAAATTTCCACATTCAATACATTTTGCATTACTTCCAAATGGAGTACTGGGGTTTAACTATTTCTTTCAACTTTTTTTATTGGCCATCTATTTATAGGTTTTGTCTGTTAAAGTTATAAATTTTAATTTTCTAAGACAAATTTTTAAATATGAGAATGAAAGGGGGAAAATAAATGAATAAAAATAAAATTCATTACTATACATGTAGTCCTCTTCTAAAAAATATTTTTATATAAAATGCTGCAGTAAATTTTAATGTATTTAAAATTGACTAAAATGACTGTATCAATTTAAACTATAATGAAGATTACACTAAAATAATTAATTTGTAATTCCTCTCAAACTGTAATGGATCTGTAAATTAATCAGTTTATTTTGACTAGTGCTTATTTTACAAAATGAGCAACAATTATTTTAAAATACAGTACTAACTATAGTTCAGCATATGGCCTTTATGTTAAATTTAAGCTTATGGATTAGTTTTAAGAACAAGAGAAATAAAATTATTACTTTATATTTCCACAATATAATCATTTTCCATAAAGCATTATGAAAAAGGTTTGTTGAAAGTGTATTTTAAGAATACAATGTGCTTTTCTGTTGTAAAAAAGCTATTTAACTTTGAAATAAAATAAATATATTGAACATGTTGCATTTTTTTCTTCTTAATTGCCTGTCAAGCTTTTTTGCAATGATGCAAGTCCTTCATGCACATGGTTGTTTGATAAGTCAAATAGAAACTAAACTATCATTTTTTTCTCATAAATTACTCATATATAGAGAATTTACAGATAGATTTAAAAAAAAATCTAAATAAAGAACTTTATGTTAATTATTATTGTATTTGAATCATTTATATAGTAGTAATAAAATCTTTTTTTTTTTTTTTAGGGCCTGATTTCTTCATTAAAGCCTGAAACTGCTATTTTTTTTATTGATACAAAACCTAGTCTGACATTATTTTTGGAAGTTTTGACAAAATATGATGGGAAATTTTTGTTCAAACCTGAGCATTTATCTTTTAGAGTTCCTGTTACATTCTCAGAAGAATATAAAGAAAAACATGGCTGCTTACCAGTAGTTTGTTCCAGAGGAGCCTTTTTTGTATGGCAGAAATTGTCATCTTTTGAACCTGACCCTAACTTCAATATATCTCCTATAAATCCCCCAACTGATGTAAAAGAAATTTTGCAGAACTCTTTAAAAAAATCATCGAATGAGGATGATGAGGTTTTAAACATAACAAAAACTCTCAAAGATTTAATACTTTCAAACAACAAAAAGCTTCAGCCTAATTCAGTAGGTGATGTTATCAGTGGTTCATACATAAATGATAACATTAGGGAATCAGTATCTGCAACACCTAGTCTTGTTAATACTCCTCAACAATTAGAGATCAATAAATCTGCTTCTATTCAAACTTTGTTTACCAGTCAGTCTGTTCAAAAGGAGCATTCCCTAATTCATTTTGATGAAAAGAGCTGTTCTTCCCCTGCTTCGAAAAAATCAAGCAGCATTGACCATAGTTTTATCCAGGGATCTTCTCTGTTATCATTTCTTGGGGAAAGTAATTTAGTAACGAATTATCCATTATATACCTGGACAAATGAAGAAACCGACCCGAAAAGGTTTTCACAACAGATTGCTGCTGAAAAGAAAATAAGTAAAAATAAGGAAAATGATAATAATGTTCCAGAAAGTAATCAAGCATTAAAGCCTACTTCAGAATCTAAAGGAACTCAAACAGATTTACATCAATCAGTCTCGAATTCAAGTCCTGTTAAGGATCTTACTGAAAGAGTAAAACGACTTGTAACTTCTTTAGAAAACAAAGTTCAGAAAAATATCCCCGACAGTGAAATGAACTATCACTTGCATGGAATTCCTAACAGAAGTACAAATTATTCACCCTGCTCAACCAATAGTAGTAATAATTCCGATGTGGATATCAAACCAACATGTTGTAGTGGTTATCAGACCGAAGGAGACAATCCAACCAGTTACTGCAGTTATGCTCAAGTGAATGATGTTCACTGTTGTGCAGTTGGACACATGATTCATAGATGTGAAATGCATTGTTGTAGATCATGTTTTCATGGATGTCATATACATCCTTATTGGCCTTCTTGTGAAAATAATATTGTTTCTAGTGGTTCAAGTTTAACACAACCTAAAATCGTTATACCTTTTCAAAATATCAGTGATGATATGTTATTGCAAATAATTTCAGCTGCTAAATCATGTTCTAAACCTCAGTGATACTTACATTTAAGCAGGAAAAATGCAATTGTTTATAACTATAAATAACTGCATTTATATAATATGTATTAATATAAAATAAGGAAATTCTGATTAGGAATTTATATATTATTATACAAGGTGTCCTGGAATTTGTGGACACTTTTCAAAAATTAATTAAAAACTAATAATGTTTCAACTACGAACTTTTTTTTAAAAATGAGAGCGCATTTAAAAAAAGTTTTTTTTGTAGATAGGTAATGCGCCGTTTCCGTGGTTCAGAGGGTTGTAAATTACTGGAAATCAAAAATTTGTTTAGAGCCATTATCTGCGAAAATATTGAAACTGGAAGAAAAATAAAAGCATGTATTTGTAGAGAATTTTACACTCTTTAATTTGTTAATTCACATGTAGTGTGAAAACTGAAGAGTTTTTCTTGAATATCTCCAAAACTTTTCAATTTTCACACTAAATGTGAATTCACAAATTAACAAGCATAAAATTCCCTACAAATACATGCTTTTATTTTTCTTCCTGTTTCAGTATTTTCGCAGATAATGGCTCTAAACAAATTTTTGATTTCCAGTAATTTACGACCCCCTGGACCACCAAAACGGTGTTTTACCTATTTGAAAAAAAAAAACTTTTTAAAATGCTCTCTCATTAAAACAAAATTCATAGTTGAAACATTATTTTTTTAAAATTAGTTTTTGAAAAGTGTCCAGCAATTCCCAGACATGCTGCATTTTCAGCAACAAATGATTTTACATAGATTTTAATAATGTAGTAGGTAAGAAAAAAGTTGTTCTATCAGATTAAAATTATCCTTTCAGAAAATTTGAATTTCTAAAGCTCCAAGTCTGAGAATAATCTATAATAACTTTCAGTAAAGGTCCTTGCTGATAATGTACAGGTATCGCACATTTGACAAAATATATCAAATGGGGAATGTGGTTAAACTGCCAAAAGTGAAATAAAAATTTCCATTGGTTTCTTTATTTACTGTATGCAACTGTTACCATGACTTTATTCAAGAACCTACAACTTTTTCGCATCCATTACTGATTTTTACTTGGGAAATTTAAAAAAAAGATTTTTGTTTCTAGATAAAAAAATATTAGAACTGTCAAATGGTTATAGTGTATAAGATCACTCTTATACACTGTGGTTATTAAAATAGTTATAAAATAACCACTTACACTTTTATCCCTTTTCAAGGATAGTGTGAAGGTGTTTGGATACTTTATAGCGTATGCTAATATTTTATTATTTTTTGTGTAACAAGCCAAATAAAATCAACTTCTGGTGTATGGAATTAGTAATAAACTGGTTCTTCTAGCTCTATGCCAAAGAGTTTGAATATGATCATTACATATGTTTGAGGCATTCTATCCAATTTAGATGAAATATAAAAATTTCATTGTGTTGTATGTTTTAGTTATACAAAAAAAACCCAGAAAATATTATTAAATTTAAAAACATTTTTGATAGAAATTATTTATATAATTAAATGTGAATTTATATCATTTAAAGAGTTCCAATAGTAAAATGAAATTTACTGTCATTTCTATTTTTATTAAAAAAATTGATAAATCTTTCATTAAAGCCCTATAATTTAAAATTTAATACATTTCTCACATAAGAGATTGTTATTTATACTATTTAAATGTTGAGAATTGCATAAAAGAAGGAAACTTAATTTTTGATATTAAATTATTATGGTGGTTTCATGCAGAATTATATCCCACTTGTCATTATACTTTTGCATGAAAATTTGATCCCCCTCAACTATGTGAAATCTTTCAACATGGAATTCCTGTTAAAATATTGCTTCATTTTGTAAACTGTTTTATTTCTAAGAATTAGTAATGAACTAAAAACCAGTTCTAAAACAGTATCATAAGAATATGTATTAGTTTGTATGAAGTGATAGGAATATTTAAATTTTTAATGATTTGTATTTTTGATACGAAAATCAATACAGTTGTCATAAATCACAAATAATAAAACTATCATTATTTTGCATATTTAACTAGTGCCTTCTTAATTGGTGCCATAACAAACATTATTTACTAAAGTTGTTGAAAATTTTGGGTATTTTTATAATGAGTAAACATTCTTTATTTCTGATAAAAATGTTGCAGATACATTTCTGAAATATTATGCTTATAATAAATTATTTGTTGCTTTATGTATTATTCTTTTTTCATATTTAAACACATAATTTCTATTCTGTTTAGGAATTTGTGACAATTTTAAGAAAAGATTGTAAAATAAACATATATTTTCAAACTTGGATAAAATATTTATGAATATTTACACACATAGAAAAAGTATAACATAGTGACTTGTATCTATTTTTTAGATCTGATCACATACAAAAAAAAAAAAAAATCCATGTCTATATTTATTACTGATAATAGGTTAGTTTGAGTTTAATGGAGTAAAAGTCAAATAGACTATACTGCATCATCTGTTTAAAAGGAAACTGGATCAGGCGAAAAATACCTTCTACTTATTATTAACCTATAGTTAATACCAATAATAAAGTTTCAGTGTAATTCCAAGTATCTTAAAACAGATTGCAAGTTGAAAAAAGTAAGTATTAGAGAGAAGTGAGATTTTTTAAAAAAATTAAAAACATGGATTAGTAGTAAGAAGGTTTTTAAAAATTAGTTTTCAGTTAAAAGAACTTTTTAATAATCATAGTAAAAAGGCATGTCAGTTTCATTATAAATAAATACAGGAGCCTTGTCATTACCTTTTGTTAGTATTGGGAATTTACATTAATAAAAATTTAACTAATAAAGCAAAAGAAATTAATGAAGCTTTTGTTAGTATTTCTTAAAAGTAAACATGTTTACACTTCAGTTAAATCAAAATGACAGTTTTTTTTTTTTTTTTTATGTTCTATTACCATTAAAGTACATTTGAAGAAAACAGTTTGTATTTGAATCATGCCATAACTGTGTTGTGTAGAAAGTACTAAAATAAGAAAACATTCTCTATGAAAAGTTTAATTTTTCAAAAATATACATGATATATATAAAAAAATAAGTATATTTTTGTCAGGTATGCAGTATACATAAAAAAAATAAGTATATTTTTGTCAGGTATGCAGTATACAGATAGTGTCATGTATATTCTCTGCAATATATATATGAAATAAATTCAATGTGTAAAAATATAAATATTTTTTGTCAGCTTCTCTGTTTTAGTCATTAACTATTAAATCAAAGAAACTGGCACCTCATAGGACTATCAAAGCTTTGGTTCTAAAAAGTTAAGATTTATATAGTAAAGAAGAATGATTTCACAATGAAATACTATGTCACATTTCTATGATTATTATTTTAATAAATATTCCTATATTAAATTTGGTAAATATGCTTATATTAAATTTATCATTTTAGTACTTTTTCATTGCTTTGGTTGGAAAGGCAATTTCTCTAATTTCCCAAAGTACACTGGTGAAATAAATTAAAAGAGAATTTGCATATTTTATCGAATTTCATGAAAAGAACTGAACGTAAAACCACTCCTTCTAGATGAAAATGCAAATCTTGTATGTCAAATACGTAAGCGTGCATGTGTGTGTAGGCGGAGCTAGTAGAGAAACAGGCTTGATAAGCGTGCGTAAGGCAAGACGCATTTCGTTCGCTAGCACATCTCGGCGAATTTCTTGGTGTTATTTTGCAGCAATCGGTAAAATTCAAATTGTAACACTAAAAATGAGTAACCACCAACGTTTAAATGGTGGAATGAGGTGGCGAATTGTGGAGAGGCTAGAAGCAGGCCAATCTCAAGTCCAGGTTTGTAGAGGGTTCAATTTAACGCCCAGCGTCGTATGTAACTTATGGAAACAGTTCCAGGATACCGGATCCATTGAGAGAAAGCCTCGGCAAGGTCGTCCAAGAGCCACCACGGCCACAGAAGATTGTTATTTGTCCATTATAGCGAGTCGTAACAGGGGTGCTACAGCTTCTCAGCTGTCCCGTGATTTGTATGCAGCCACAGGAACCCGTGTATTAAGGATGACTGTTTCCAAAAGACTTCACGAGACAGGGTTGTTTGCAAGATCTGCTGTTTGCGTCCCGCTCACTTCTATGAACAGGAGAGTCCATTTAGCATCGTGCAAAGAGCATAGAGATTGGAGTATGGATCAATGGGTGACCGTTCTCTTCACTGACGAGTCCCGGTTCAGCCTAAACACCAATTCTCGCCGTACGTTCATATGGAGAGAACCAGGGACCCGCTACCTGTCCTCCAATGTGTGCGAAATCGACCATTATGGCGGAGGAGGTTTAATGGTCTGGGTAGGCATCATGTAGGATGGCTGAACATCTCTCCATGTATTTGAAAGAGGCACTGTGGCTGGTGTGAGGTATAGGGATAAGATCTTGGAGTCCTATGTTCGCCTTTTCAGGGCTGCAGTTGGTCCCGAGTTCATTTTAATGGACGATAACGCGAGGCCACATAGAGCTTTTCTGGTCGACGGATTTCTAGAGAGTGAGGATATTCGCCGGATGGATTGGCCAGCCAGATCTCCAGACCTCAACCCTATAGAGTATGTCTGGGATGCTCTGGGGAGGGCAATTGCAACTCACAACCCCCCCTCCAAGAACCATCCAGGAAATGAAAACAGCGTTGCTGAACGAGTGGGACCAATTGCCACAGGAAATGATAAACTGCCTTATTTCAAGTATGGAGTCATGCTGCAAAGCCCGTATATCTGTAAGAGGGGACCATACCCCCTATTAACCCATTTTTTTTGTTTATTCTGCAACCGCTGTTTCATAACTTCAGACTCCAACAAGTGTTACACACGATCATGCATGTGTATTACAATTGTTGAATGGTTATTTGTTTTGTATTGTATCAATGTATGTACATATCAAATTTTATTAAAATCGGTCCAGTAGTTCTAGAGATAATCGACCAAGTCTGCAAAATCTCTTAATTTCTTACACCAGTGTATTTAATATTTATCCCTTTAACAATAAAAAAAGACCTATTTAATAATCAAGTCTTTATGTTTTTTCTGTAGGGATGTTCACCTTACCACTGCATTTCTTAAGATTTTCATATACATCCGATGTGTTGAAAATTTGTAAAAGTACTTTTACAATTCATTTTCAGCATTATATGTCTTATTTTGAGTAAAAACTTACATATTTAAACAATTTTGTGTTTAAAAAATACAGGCAGATATCTTGATACAGATGCATAATTTTGAGAATATATATATATATTTAAGTATAGTATTTTTAGCTTAAGATTTGTATCTTTGATTATTTTATTACTATATATATATATTCTCTATGTAAAATTAATATGTGTTAATTTATACATAGGAGGGGAAAAATTAATAAAAAAAATAATTACAATAAAACCAGGGTTGCGTTGATTAAAATCATTGATTTAAATCACGATTTAAATATCAAGTTAATCTGCTTTAATGAAATAAAATTGTTCATGTATCTTTAAATAGTGATTTTAAAGTATTTTTAAATGTATATTTAAAGAAAGAATACATAGAGCATAAAAAAATATTTTATTGAATTGATGTAACTAGAGTACTTTCCATGTCTTTATTTTTGAGAACACAAGCAAATTAGATTTTAACCCTTTGCGGCACAAAGCAATTATTTTTTGGAAATATGATGAGAAAACATCATGAATGGGTTTAGTTTATTGTCTAGATAAAGAATCTACAAAATTTTTAAAAAAAAAACTTACTTCATTCTGAGGGGGAAGGGGTCGTCCCCCTTTCGGGTCACCCCCTCATGAGAACCCCCTTAGATACAGCCACCTTGATACACTCAAAAATTGTTGAATCTTACAGAAAATTATAAATTAAAACTTGAAGAATATTGGAGCAAAATTTTCGAGTTACTTTGCTAAAATTGTTAAACATCCAGAACTGAAAAATTTCTTATCTCCGAGTCAAGGAATTTTCCCAAACTTTATCTCTAATAATTCCTATTCTGAAACAAAATTTCATAAGACTGCTATATACATTCTAAAAGGAGTACTATTAGCCCAATCCTAAACATATTATTTTCCATTTATAGTAGAATTTAACGGTTGAGAAGCGAGTGAAATTAGGTGTGTCATTAACTGGCACACTTTGCCGCAAAGGGTTAAGTAAATCTAATGAGCAACACAATAAATGGCAAAGTATGAGATGCTCCTTTTTTTTTATAAAATAAAGTAAATATTGTGAAAGGATCATGTTCACAAAGAAAGAACAGAGTAAAATGCAGTGAGTTTCCTTTTAATACTGGAGAAAACTAAATAGTGTTGGGGACATCAAAGTTTTTATATCGCAATAATGTTCAAATGCAAGATAATTAAAATTAAGTAATGCATATAAATGTTTGTTCCAAAAGAAATACAAACATCTACATAGTGCAATTTAAACTATGATCTATACTTATAAAAGGCAATGTTTGTGAGCGTGTGTGCAATGTCCAGACAAATCTATCGTACTTACAGTCGTGAAATTTGGCACACAGGTAGTCTTGATGGTGACTCAATGCACCTCGAAGCCTGAATTTAAAAATTTTATATTTAATGTTTTGGGTGAAACAGATTAGGATTAGAGAAAACTTCAAAACTTGTGTTTGTAAGAAAACAAATGAACAGCCGAGTGTAAAATTCTCCAGTATTCTAACATACAATAATATATCTATAATCAAGAAATGACAATTTTTATTATATTGTTCCTTTTTTCCTTAATAAAATTGTCTTATATTTCAAAAGAATATTATTTTTATATTTTAGTTCACAAACATTTTTAAATAGTTGTCACATTTTTTAACTCACTTTTTTTAATTTGTTTTTTTTTTAAAGAAAGTACAGCTTAATGCCTGGTATGTAGTTATATATATATAATTCTATGACTGTAGGGCTCATTGTCTAATATACAAATGTTAAATATATATATATATATGTAGTTTTAAAAAAATCATTAAAATAAAAAAAAAATCTTGATTTAAATAAAAAAATCCGATTTAAATCAAATAAATCGATTTTTTTGAAAAAAAAATAATAATAATAAAAAAAATCGACAACCCTGAATAAAACTTAATTCCATAACTTCAACTTTTATCTTCCTTTGAAAGTACAGTTGATGTGGTTTTATTTACAGAACAGTTTTGAGATACTGCTGTTAAAATATGGGTCAAAGATTCATTTGATAAGTTTTGTAATGGTATAACAATACAAGGGCCTTCTTCAGGTAAAATTCTATATAAATTACTGGCTACACATTTGTGATTGCCAACACTAGCATTATTATAACACATCAATGAATGGCAACAACAGGCCAAACCATTCCCATTAAAGTGACATGGTTTCACAGAACATCTACAATGACTTTGATGCATGCATAAATGGCAGTGTTGACCACTTGAAGATTGTTTTTCCTTAACATGAGAATTTTGTAATGAATCCTGAGAACTGATTATTCCTTCGAACTTTGAAATTAAATTTTCTAAGTTTTTCAAAAGGAATTTCATGTCATTCCCTTTATTCTTTTGGCCATTTTCACATGGTAATGCAAACTTATTCCCAACTAATGAATCGGAAGCATTTACTGATGCTGGAAGTGTCTTTTTTGCAGAAGCATTACAATTTATGCTGGAAAAATCCATGTTTTGAACACTTAAACTGACTGAATTATCTCTTCTTTCTATGATCTGACTAGAGATACTGCTTGAAGAAAACTGTGATGAACTTGCAATACTCTCACTTGAGTTGATATTTGTATCACTTGAGAATTCTCTTTTCAAATTAGACATGCTCGGAATTAGAGAATTAATATCTCTTGCATCACTTTTATTGCTACTTAATTTTGCTGTACTGCCAACAATCAAACTATTTAATGTTTCCATTTGGAAATTTATTTTATCCAACTTTTGCCACACGGCAAACAAAGACCTACCTGAACATAAGGGTTTAACTCCAACTAATTCAGCAATTTTCTCATTATAAGGCATATTTTCTAATACTGCTTCAACTGGTCCATATAAAAAAGTACCAAAACTGTCCATTTCTTTGAAATAAGTTGATTTTTCTTTGCTGTCAATGAAAAACACCAAGGCACCAGGTTTGAGCAGGTGAATGACTCTCTAATAAGAAAATATATTTTAAGTTTTTGTTACTAAACATATTCAAGTTTAAAGGTCTTATTAAAGTTGATAATACAATTAAAATAAATACATAATATTACAGAGTATTAATTTATTAGGTTTAGTCAAAAGTCTACCTTATCTAGGTTTTATAAACCTATTTTCTTTTACTGTATATTTCTTTGGAAACTGCAACTTACTTATTTTTCACACAATAGGTAGATTCCAAAATAATTTTATATAGCCGAGTTTTTTTTTGTCTTTATACTATTTAGATTGCTATTATTTATTTAATCCTCAGTGCACCTACCTAAAAAGTTACACACAGCACGTGTAAGCTAGTGGCAGAGGTTCATAATAACATAAAATAGAATTAGAATATAACAAAAACATTAATTTATAACCAATACATGCTAATATTAACTAAAACATAACTTGTATTTACAATAGCATTCAGCAATGATAGCCTGCCTCAGTTGCAGGAGCTCATAGAATAAGGTGTCAAACTTAAATGCTAGGCAAGGGCCAACTAAACAAGGTCAAGTAAGGTTCTTGTGGACTCAGAAAATACCAACTCTTCTATTTTTATAGAAACATAGTATCAGAACAGCGGTTCCCAACATTTTTTTCACTCGTGTACCCCTTAATTATAGTCTCTTTATTTTTGAGTACCCTCTAATGTTATATCCCGGCCCCCACAACATCCCTCAGCACAAAAATATTTTTATTATTAACACTAAGGGCTTAGGTTAACTTAAGAGCCAAATGACTTTAATGAACTTAATAAAATTTGTAGGATTGATTTTTGACTTTACATTTTATTCCATTTTTAAAATAGTATTAATTCAAAGTCAAAACAAATGAAAACAGCATTGAAATAATTTTGCATTAACTTATGGTAAGAGCTAACAATTACTAGATATTAATCTACTTCTTCCCTTTTCTTATTACGCAAATAGCCTTCTGGGTTTGCACAATTTTCACATTTCATACGAACTTGAGGAAACGGATTTCTAGAATATTCTTATGTTTTTTTTTGTTTCTGCCATTACCAAGATCAATTTTGCATACCCCTAACTGGTCCCATGGGTATGAATACCACAGGTTGGGAACCTCTGTGAAAAAAAAAAAAAAAAAGTTAAACGTTTTCTCTCAGACACTTGTTCACAGTTATTGCTTTCAAAATTGATCCAAAGTGAATGTCACTAATTCTGGATCTGACAGGAAGCTTTATCTCCTTTTATAAGTGAAAATAATTGCATATAAGATAAATGCTTAAAACATGAAGAAAATTTCATATGCCAATTTTTTCTCAAAAATTGGCAAATGAAAAAAAAAAAAAAACCATTAATATTGTAACATGAAAGAAAACAATACTTCTGAAATTTTTGGTAAGACAATGAGAAAATAATAAGACCCCAAGAGAGTTTCTAACATAAAATTACTTTATGCTCATATCAGGACTTACCTGCAATGTATTGCTTATCACTTTTTCAGGAGTTACTGAAGATGAAAAAGAATTACACATTAATAAAACATCTGCTGCTTTCAAATAGCCTTGTGCCTTTTTAGATAATTCTTTCAAAAAATCGCATTCAATCAGCTTACAGGTGGACTCGTCTGGAACACTGATAATGGAAGAACTCATCATTTCAGTAACTAAATTACGCCATGATCCATGCCTACTAATAACTTTAAAAGATGCTCCATTTACTAATGGTTTATTAACTAGGTAAAGAGAATATAAAAGTGCAATTATATCAGTTCCTGGTCCAGCGCTCATTGAACAAATATTAAGATTGTTTAGAGAACGAAAATTATCGATTATTTTCGAAGAATCTGGAACTTTCGTAAAAAATTCACGAAAACACTGATGAAAGAAAGAAATATTGTAGCTTCCAAACTTATATAGATAAGATATTCGATTAACAGGCTTGTTAAAATTTTCGTCTATGTCATTTCTCACATTACAAGTATTTTTATCGAAAAATACAGAACATTTCTTCGACTCATCGAGAAGAGTCATCCAACAAAAATTAAATACATCCATTGCAATTTACAAAGTTTTACCTTCTGCAAACAAGATCACGCGCGGAAGGGAAATTCCCGTTTTGCAGCGTCTTTGCAAAACAGACTCCTTATAGATAGGCACTATTCTAAGTCTCCGCAGAACAAAATGGGGGTGGAAAGGGGGAAAGCAATTGAGAGGTTTCTCCTGCTGTATGGTTGCATGAATGGATTACGTTTTCGCCAACAAGCGGAGCATTTATACATATCGCCAAGTTAAGTTATTTCTTCTTCAGACGTATGAATGTGCTGATGTTTGTGGCGTGGATGTGGTTGAGTATGTTACGCACACACGATCACGTTATTTAAAAATATTATTCGGTTTTGTAATGCAGATTTGATTTCTGTTAAACGATTTTTAGAACCTTTAATAATCTAAATGTTTACATAGAGATTTAAATTGTCAGCTATGCGAATTTATTAGATTCCGGTGTTGTGTGTGAGAATTGGTGCGCACGTTGAATTTTCGAAAAAAAAAGGATACTTTTTTTGTATTAAAACAATAAAACTGTAAGTGGGATTAAAAATATGTTCAATATATTATATTATTTATTATCTGATTAAGCTATTTAAAATGTCAGTTATACGAATTCATTAGATTCTGATGAAATTGCGTGTGACAACTAGTGCGCACGTTGAATGTTCGAAGCATTTTCGAAAAAAAAGGACACCTTTTCATTGAAAACAATAAAACTATAAGTGGGATTAAAATATGTGCAATATATTTTATTTTTTATTATCTGATGAACCGTTTGAGTGCGGCGGCATTTTCGGCACATAAAAATGAAGTGCAATAGCGCTTCGCCGCACTCAAACGGTTAAGCTATTTAATTTAGTTTGGTTAGTAACAAGAGATTAAAAATATCTTTTTGTGTAAAATAAGTGGTTACTTAATTTTATACAAAAGGATATTCATACTGTTCAGTTTGATGTTAGGAAAACAATGATTTCCAAACATTAAGTAAAATTTTTGTTAATAAAAGAACTTTCCTGATTTGAACAATTCTTTAATAAATGCAGTATGGGATTTAATTATGCCAATTACAAATAAATGTCATTCTTTTTTTTAAAATACTCTTGTCAAACAAGAAAGATGTTTGTAACTGCGTGCTGTTACTGGAAATAAATTCAATTTTTCAGGGATTTTAACTGCATTTCCACATATTCACAAGTTTGCAAAATATTCGATTTCTTATCTTAATTTTTCTCTCGCGAACAAATTATTAAAAAAGTTTTACTTTTTTAAATTGAGGAATTGTCGAATGCATTTTTTATTTCAATTTTAGTTGAAACTCCTAAATATTTTATTTTTAACTGCATTTATGAAAGAGAATAATAGCTTTAGTAATTTTCTATTTGAAGCACAATAATATAAATTCTAACTCATTTTACAATATTCTTAATGGGACCTTAAAAAATTTTGTTGGTTTTGCATTTAGTGACTTGTTTCAAGTTTGATAAAAATCGAAAATGATTAATAAAAAATGTCCTGCTTTAACAATTCATATTGCAGAGAAATTATTTACAGTATAACCACACACCTACCCTCTCCTTTTTTTCAAACACATTCAATTACAGCATTCTAAAAGGGGTAAAAAAACAAAGGTTTATGAGATATATTATTACACTATCGAATGTACCCATAGGTTAATTCTATTTAGGAAAATATTAAATTAATAGCAACTATTTTCTGTCAAGTAAACATTTCAAAATTTATACGAAATGGTGTTGATAGCTTTTGTTCTTCATCAGCAGAAGTAGAAGAAACATTGTGGGTATACTGATCTGTTTCCTTTTGCGGATATTCCAGCCATAGCAATTCCTAAAAAGAATTTAGTCATAGTAAAACCCAAAGCAGGAATGAGAAATGGAAAAACCTTTACTTTTTTCTGATTCCCATTACCCTTTCATTGCAGACAAAAAGATTTACACTGCAGAGATTTTTCTCCTGACACAAGATGATACATTGGGAATAAAGCTCTTGTATAATATTGATGCTGATAGTTGTTCAGACACGGAAAATCTTACAGTTTTTCTATGATAAGCTTATTAGATGAATTAAAGAACATATAAATTTAATACATATAATCTCTATCAGAATGAAGTTGGATTTGTTTGGCAGATGAATTAATCATATTTAATTTTTCAACCAAACTAATATTAGAATTATGTTATAATATACTGCCATTCCCTTTACTTGTTATAAACTGTCATAACTAAATCCTTATGATAAGCAATAAATAACTTGCATATTAAAGTTAAACAAAGCAAATGTTTGTTATTAAATGAGCGAATGTAAAGACAAGAGTTTCTTATTTTGTTCCTCAGCATTTTTAACAATAGCTTCTCAATTAATGTTGCTTTGTTTTCTCTAACATTAAAGGTTGACTTGCCTGCTTATAAATGTGATATCCACATTTTAGTACTTGAATTGCTTTTTAGGGTCTATTCAAGTGAGATTATCCATTTAAGTTTTTGGCATAAAGACTTTCTTTAAAAACTCCTTCAACTTTTATTTTACCAACAATTAATTTAAAGCCACATATTTTTGTCCTGCAATAGCTAATGAATTTCTGTTCTAAGAACTGTAATAATATCTTGTATAACATATTAATTGCTTAACTAAATTATGAGAATTTTAACCAAATAACTAACTCAATGTTTAATTTGATCTCTTAAAAACCTAAACTTTTATTTGCATCATCAAAGTTTAGATAACTCATGATAGAGGAGTTTCTTTCTAAAATTTACTATTGATGTCCAAAAGTTGAAAATCTTACACTTCAATAATTGCTCAAATATAAACTCTTTTAAAATTTTTCTTGAAGTATGAATTTGATCTTAATTACAATAAATAAATAAAATTAGCTGTAGATATTCTGATTATTGCTTAAACGAGAGAGATTTTTTAAAGGGTTTTTTTTCTCTCTAAGACTTTTTCCTATCTGCATTTTAATAATTATCATAAGCTTTCAGGCTTCTAATTCCAAGTTAGCTTTTTTCTTTTATTGTCAGAAGTAAATATTTTCAAAAAATCAATTACTCATGCAAATGTCAAAGCCCCATGCATATATTCATTCGTGTCAGTTAACTGATACATCAATAAAAGGAAATACATTTGTGTCAGCCCATAAAAAATGTTTAAATTTCCTCTTTAAGAATTTGCCATGTGTGTATTTTAATAATTATCATGAACTTTCAGGCTTCTAATTCCAAGTTACCTCTTTTCTTTTATTGTCAGAGATAAATATCAGACTGAATTTTCTTTTATTTTCAGAAGTAAATATTTTTTTAAAAAATCAATTACTCATGCAAATATCAAAGCTTTATGCATATATTCATTTGTGTCAGTTTACTGATACATCAATAAAAGGAAATACATTTGTAACAGCCCATAAATACTGTTTAATTATTATTTTAACAAATTCACACAAAAAACTTCCATAAAATATTTAAAGTAACTTTTTTGTTTTTTGTTACATGAAAGAAATCGATAATAAATAATTCAGAGAAAATTATGTTCAATTCCTCATATCCTTTTCATATACATACATTTCTCACTTACAGGTAATTTAAATAATTTCAAATATTATTTTTGATTACTTACAGTATTAGTTTACAAACAAAATTGACTTTTCAACAAAACTTTAATAAGGATAAAGCCCATCTATCTTCAGCCAGTGAGTAAAATTTTTTTTTGAAAGAAATGAGTTTAAAAACATTAAAAGTTTCAAATGATACTTTTGAATTTAATTGTTGGCACATCTCTGGGAGACATGATCTTTGTTTGTGGAGGAATTTTTATCTCTTTTTACAGAAATTGCAGATCCACTGCTGCTTTGATCATTTCTAAAAGTGGACACATTCCTAATGGTACTATTGATGGCAATACTTACTTTTTAATTTAAACATAATTCCAGACTTTGTATTCATTGAGTTGATTAAAGTTTGATAAAAATTTGAAATGATAGACAAAAAAAAATGTCCTGCTTATTAATCTTCAACAATTCATACTACAGAGAAATGTTTTACATTCTAGTCATACCCTTCCTGTGATTTTTTGAAACACATTCTAGAAATTACAGCAGTAGAAAGGGGAGGGGGAAGCAAAGGTTTATGAGATAATATTTTTACACTATAGAATTTACCCATTAGTTAGCACTTTTTATTGAATAATCTTTAATATTAAAAGTAATGACAACTATCTAGCAAGTACATTTAAAAACAAATAGGAAATGGGGTTTTGTGCTTGAAGAATATAAACAGAAATAAAGGGAATTTTTCTGGGAAGTAACATTGTGGGGGAACTCGTTTTCCTTTAGGGGGAGGTTCCATTAGCAGTCATAAAACCCAAAGAAAGAATGTGAAACGAGAAACGATTACTTTCTCCTGGCAGATGGAAGCATTTACACTTCACCGCAGGGACTTTTCCACACCTGCAAGATATTAAATACATGGGAAAAAGATTCTCCTATATTATTGATGCTTATAGTAATTAGAACGTGATCTTACTAGATCAGTGGTGCGAAAACTATATTAATTTCCGACCCCCTCACTTAGTGTAAAATTTTGCTGCGACCCCCAGACCACGTTTTTTTGCAGGAAAGACTTATATTTTTTTTATTGTCAAATAAATTCTTTGAATTTAGCGACCCACAAAAATTTTCTCGCGACCACTGTACTAGATGAGTAAAAATATTTGATGCAATTTCCAGTTAAAGGAAATATGCATCTAATTTCATTACCAAAACGAAGTTGGATTCGTTTGTCAAATGAATTCCTCATCTTAAAAATACACTGGCATACAAAAGTTAAGGAACATTTCGTAAAATGCGAAAAATTTATAATTAATACGAAAACTATGTTTAGAAATAAGTTCTAGAGAATCGTGTGACATTCAATAGAGTATCATATACATATTACAATGAAGATTCGGTCACGAGGGCAATTAGGGGGACCACCAGAAAGGGATGAAGGCGAAAATGGAGTTTCACCCATCCTGTTTCACAGAAAGCTTTTATCAATGGTTATGATTTAATGTGCATAATATTTATATGCATTTTCGTAAGCATAGCACAAATATTCGAGAAGATATAAATGTTTCTTTAAAAAATCCCAAATTTTTCCGCATGTGTTTTGCTTATAACATGCAGAGTTTTCATTCAAATTATTCGAAATTTGCAGAACACTTGACAATATGTTACAGAAGTATTGTATTAAACTTTGAAGTAAATACGTTGAATATTAAAGGAAATATGAGTGTTTGTACTAAATAATTTTTTACTGCGCATGTGCGAGACGCAGCGGAATTTTTCTTTCATAACTTCAAAGCCAGATATATAGATAGGCTTGCCAGATTTCTGAAATGTTCAACCGGGACACCGGAATGCCCCCCAGCGTCTCGGGTATTCAAGGGTACACACCCTTGGCTGGTTTTTAGAGTGTTTTAGAGGGTAGTTTATTCTCAATGCTATGGATAAATGGTTACTGATTAGGAACCTAAACCAGGGGTAATAATAAATGACACAAGCATATAAATTTAAATATTTTATTTCTTACATGTTAATATTTATAAGTTACTTAAGTAAGAAGAAACACTTTGAATGAGGAATAAAAATTTGAACAATATTTACATGTACTTTTCATTGGCTAGGATTTTTTTAGAAAGTCTTTTTTTGTTTTTAATCTTAATGTAAAAATCTTCACAAGCTAATCCGATATTAATTTTATATGTCATCAAGCCTTT